>OZ016502.1:10704349-10724811 GCA_963966595.1 Physocephala rufipes
ATATATATATATATATATATATATATATATATATATATATATATATATATATATATATATATATATATATATATATATATATATATATATATATATATATATATATATATATATATATATATATATATATATATATATATATATATATATATATATATATATATATATATATATATATATATATATATATATATATATATATATATATATATATATATATATATATATATATATATATATATATATATATATATATATATATATATATATATATATATATATATATATATATATATATATATATATATATATATATATATATATATATATATATATATATATATATATATATATATATATATATATATATATATATATATATATATATATATATATATATATATATATATATATATATATATATATATATATATATATATATATATATATATATATATATATATATATATATATATATATATATATATATATATATATATATATATATATATATATATATATATATATATATATATATATATATATATATATATATATATATATATATATATATATATATATATATATATATATATATATATATATATATATATATATATATATATATATATATATATATATATATATATATATATATATATATATATATATATATATATATATATATATATATATATATATATATATATATATATATATATATATATATATATATATATATATATATATATATATATATATATATATATATATATATATATATATATATATATATATATATATATATATATATATATATATATATATATATATATATATATATATATATATATATATATATATATATATATATATATATATATATATATATATATATATATATATATATATATATATATATATATATATATATATATATATATATATATATATATATATATATATATATATATATATATATATATATATATATATATATATATATATATATATATATATATATATATATATATATATATATATATATATATATATATATATATATATATATATATATATATATATATATATATATATATATATATATATATATATATATATATATATATATATATATATATATATATATATATATATATATATATATATATATATATATATATATATATATATATATATATATATATATATATATATATATATATATATATATATATATATATATATATATATATATATATATATATATATATATATATAAGGTTATATAACAAGTATTAATATATAGATCAATTAATAAGGGTTCGGCCATCTGTACTGATAAGAAGCATATAGTTCAATCCTGATGTCCAGTAACGTGTAAGTAGTTTTATAATATATGAGTAGTATGTATCTAAAATATACACATGGTCAGAACTGTACTTCATATCATATACTAGGTATCGTAATTTATGTGATAATTAATAAAGTTCAGTGTTAAAACTTTATACAACAATAATTTATTGCTTTGTATTTTAGTGCAACACTTTTCATAAGAAATGTAATTCGTTTGTTAATGTAGCGAAAAAGCCAACAAATGTAAATGAATCCATTGCGATTCTTGTGTGTAAGGCGAGATTGATTAAATGCACAAAAACACACGAAAAAATTTTATCGAAATTTACTAACAAATTATATAACCATGCAAAGCCAGAAAACGATTAAAATTACCGTGTGTTATTTCTAGTGTTATGTCTCTCTAGCCATAGGCTGTTGGCATCCTTTCATGGTACAATCGTATTTCATAAATTGATATAACACTGAAATTCACCATCCCAATATCGAAATATAAGAAGTAGTTAGATTCGTTACAGTTATCCCCAGATTCTACTATACAGAACCAAACAATATTGCGATGGCTCGAATCGTTAATGAATTAACTGCTAGAAGATTGTTAGCAATATTTTGAATTTAACGTACCGTTGTCTCTTCTAGACAACGTAACAAATGATGATGTTGCAGCTCGAAAATATCGTCATCTCGATAGCTTTCATCAAGCTCAATGCCCGATTCCTGCGCTGCCCATTTGGCTTCGGCTGCCTTCTTCTTATGAACAAAGGTTGCACCTGAAGAAACTTTTGCGATACGAATACGGGCAAGTCGCGCTTTCTATGAGTTACATACACAGTTAAGAATATTAGGGACATATCCATCGCAGAAAGCACATCGTAGTGGATCATACTCACCCTTTGGGCTTTGCGTTTATCTGCCCGTTGATTCTGGTGATATATTCGACTAAAGTTAGATACAATTACTGGCACAGGTAATGCAATAACTAACACCCCACTTAGTGAACACACACCGCCAACAATTTTGCCTGCAATGGTCTCTGGAACCATGTCGCCGTAACTGTCGATAAATTAAAATCAAGTAGGATGAACTATATTTTAATTTGTTTTTAAAACATAATAATTAACTCACCCTAATGTTGTCATTGTTACAATTGTGTACCAAAATGCAGCCGGAATGGACGTAAAGTTGGTACCGTTGACGTTTTTCTCAGCGTAAAACATGACCGTGGCAAATATAATGATCGCCATAGCCAATGAAAAGACAAGAAAACCAAGTTCGGATGCACAAGATTTTAAGGTATAACCAAGTATTCGCAGACCTTGTGAATGCCGCGAAAACTTAAAGATACGGAATACGCGGAACACTCTTAGGGTTACAAATGCACCGCTAACATCATCGTTATCGGTTATACCTAGCCCAATATAGTACGGTAAAATAGCAACTACATCGATTATGCTCATTACGCTCCGTATAAACTTGCATCGATCTGGTGCTGCGAACAAGCGTAATAAATACTCTGCTGTGAATATCATCACGCAGGCAGTGTCCAAGCAAAAGAAGACTATTTTGTAACGTAGACCACAAGGGAGCGTTCCCGCACGTCCGGGACGATGACCACACGGCACCGTTTCTACTACGTTCGCCATCACTGAAACTGCTATAAAGAAACCAGTAACGTAATAGAACACCAAAGCAGCAGTCGAAGTATGGGGATTTTCAAAGGCTCTCCACATTTTTTGTCGTATATTCGTTAGCTGCTGCAGATTCTGATCACCATTTTCTGAAAGTTTGTCATCCATTAGACGCTCTGCGTTCTCTCGTTTGCGATCGCGATAATCTTCGTAGCAGCAGTCACCGATTACATCTGCTATAATACCAAAAAATGCAAGCTCCTCATCATAACTGGTAAGACATTCATGTTTTGGATAATGCAATTTGCCAGTTCGGTAGTAGTTGAGTATGTGACGAAAAATATCCGGATCTCTGTCGAAATAATACTCCTTGCAGTCTTCATCATAGAAAAACTCCCTTTCGTTAGATCCAAGTAATGTGTCTGGATATTTCTCAAGTGTATTGCGCCAGGTTTCAAAACGGCGTCCTGAGACATTAATTAGTAACTTTTCATCGTCATTCTTCCGGTGATCTTTTAGGAGAGGTGGTGGTGGTAACGGTTGAGTAGCAATAGGTACCCACCCTATGGCCGCCGCCCGTGCAAAGGGCAGCCAAGCGGCGACCGTGGCCATGCTATGTGGAGCAATGTTTTTGAAATTTAAAGTAGAAAAGCAGGGGCCGAATAACAAAAGAGCCTTTCGCTGTTTACCGTTAAAGTTGTCAGAATACAAATGACTAATTTATTTGGGTTATTATTCACTCTTTTTGGAATTATCATAGCATGACTTTAAAATATTCAATATCGAATTTGAGATTTTTATTGTATCGAATAAACCTTGGAGTCCACTGGAAATGTAATATAAATAACTAGTGTAAAATTCGAACTGGCGCCGTGAACACATGGGGGGGAACTCATTCGGTTAATATTTTCGTTTCGTTTAAAGAGCCAGTTAAATTATCGACCTGTACTATACTTTAAAGCTCGCCACAATAAGCCTGTATTACACTTTTTATATATTTGGTATAGACCTCTAGGTTCACATGCGTACAATTTCCGAATACACAGGCTTCGACTGCGAAAAGTATTTTCTTATATTTTTGTTTTTTATGATTTCATTAATTTGTTACGTTTATTATTATAATTTATGACTGTTGACTTATATATAAGACAAATTGTTCTTGGCAAAACGTAGGCAGCATTTGTTATGAGTTTATATACGTTGATTTTTTATTTTTTTGCATTCAAAATTTTCTTTCGATTTAACTTTTTATTTTTTTTTAAAAATCACTGATTTAAACACTTATATAATGGTTATGTCTACATGTTCGTTAAATTCTACCCACCTCTGCTTCCTGGTGTTCAATTTCAGAAAGCTGAAAATGGAAAAGATATTTCATTTTATTTTTCATTAAATTTCCCTACAATTGTTATTATCATAAATTTATGCCCTACGTTATGCACTACGCCAAAGGAAATAGAGTATAGGTTATAATAATAAACTATAACACTAATTATAATTATAATATATATTCACTTTGTCTCCCCGTTTGTAGCATACAAAAGGTGTCATGATATGGATACAATAGAATACATTCTGACTCAGACTCATCTGGTTAGACTATTTAAGTGCATTCGTCTATCTAGCTGTTTGTCGGTGTGTTTTCATATCGGTGACCAAGTCAGGAAAACGAATAGAGATATCCTCATGATATTTGGCACGAATGCTCTCTCTTACTATGAATTAATTGGGTTTGAAAATGGGTTAAATAGGTTAAGAGGTACGTTCACTTTTTATAGTAGATTTTACAGTAACTTAGGAGTTTTATTTACGTTTCCGAATAAAGCGTTTCAATGAGAAAAATGGCCCTAATATGGGCGTGAATTTCAAACTGAAATTTTAACCTCAAGTCCTCTGTATATGCAACAAATGTGTTGCATATTTCGTTGTTGATGTATATTTGTTGTATGTAATCCTGGAACAGGTTCTTTGGAATGTTCAGGTTCAGGTGGAATGTTCTTTGGAGTATAATTTA
Organism: Physocephala rufipes; assembly: GCA_963966595.1. Taxonomy (NCBI): domain Eukaryota; kingdom Metazoa; phylum Arthropoda; class Insecta; order Diptera; family Conopidae; genus Physocephala; species Physocephala rufipes. The sequence goes on from OZ016502.1 coordinate 10,709,348, forward strand.
GAATTTAATAGTCGAAAAGTAACGAAATTTTCCTTCTTCTTGTTTTTGTTCTTGTCCGTAAGAATCTGTGATATTTCTACAATTTGGATGGATTTTTCGGGGATGGTCGTACCTAATTTCCTTGTATTTATAACTTTAATGACCCGCATATTCGTGTAAAACACTCTCTGTTTATGTTCATCGCAAACATAAACACATCTGTATCAAACAGATAAACAAATAATTGACATCAATTTTAAAATTCAGTCGCGTTCCTATAACATATGGAAAATGTTATTATTGTCACTGCAGTTCTTACGAAAGATAGAACCTTTAAAAAAAGCACGAAAACTTCATAGATCAACAGAAATGACTAAAAAATACGCACAGTTAGCCTATAGCAGTTAAATGCAATCTCGTTACATTTGCATAGTCCAAAAGGTCACATTGATTGTAAAATGAATTTTATTGTAATATTTTAGAAGAATCGAAATCCTTTGTCGATATTTGTAAAAATTAAAGCATATTTTCCTATACAAAGAAATACAAAATTTTAAGTAGCGTATTAACAGGTTTCATAAAATTTCAAAAAGCAACTAGGATGTTTTGAAGACGCAAAAATGTCGACGCTTAATTTTCGTGTGTATAAGACAACAAATAATTCGCGAAATCTTACACATAATGAGCAGTTCAAAATCCAAAGTTAGAATATTACGATTCTTTACGATTACGATTTTAAGTTACCCAACTAATTATTTCAAATGCTGCAGAATACTTTATTGACCAAATTGCCGAGTTATAATTAAAGTCTGCATCTTTTCCCAGAAAGTTCAATAAATATTAATCAGCATAAGTACAAATTTGAAAAATTGAATCTTCTGTTAACCCTACTTTCCGTGAAGCAGAATTTTCAGATTTTATTTTGACTCTGACTTATGGTTTTTTGCCCCAAGCAGCAATAAATATAGCCTACGAAGAATACGGCGTTAAGGTCATCTTAAAAAAACGAAGAGTGTTTCTCAAAAGAACGTCCCACATAGATTGTTTGATGCCTACATTAAATAGTCCTCAGGATGTATCTGACCATGATGGATATCCAATGTACACTGGACTCTTACCTTTATTATGGGTTTATTGATAATTAGATTATCAAATTTAAAAGGGGCGTTCCTCACTTGTTGCGATAGGCAATGCAAGAAAACTCGCCGGAAGAGTCGACAGATATTTCTCATCCAAATCACCTGGAGCAATCATTGTCAGAATGAGTACGAAGACAATGAGTATGGGTTTGAAAAGAATGTTGGGACAGGGAGTTTTGTTAAAGATGTGCCCTTTGAAAAACAACACTAATTATATTTTTAAAAGAAATAAATCTTATATCAAACATCGCAAAGGAGAGCTAATTTCGAGATGTGGTAATTCTACCCATATAACGCGATGAAGAGGAAAATTTGCTGTAGACTGGCAACGAACATACCTCCCGACACTTTAAAAAATCATTAGGGAAAGCATAAAGAATTGCGAGACACTGGAAAAATGAGCGAACTGCAAGACGACTATTGAGGTTGTTGATGGCAATCTAGGAACAGTGGATTTGCTGGATGAAGATTTTAGCCTTGGCTGTGGTAAATTCAAATTGTATGCCTATCCCAAAATTTTAGTGTAAAGTAGCTCTTCATTAATTTCGTCTTCCATACCAAATCGACCATATGTCAATAATTATGCTGTATTATCAGGTAAAGTTCTTCAAATTGAATAGAAAAATTGGTTGTTTGCAGATAACAACACAAGAAACTTTCAGTGTCAGTGTTGAGTTCATTAATAAGTTTATGCGCGATGTTGTTTTTTTTTGCACGAAAATTCATAATACCTGTCCAACAGCGGGTAAAATTAACTATTCTCCAACATATACGGTTTGTCTGATCTCGCCATAACTAATGAGATATTGTAAAATTCCCCCAAGCCTTCATCGTTATTTTCAGATGCTAAAGCGAACTTACTGTGCACGGTGGGGCTCTTTTCATATATTTGCTTCAGTGCTTGAAAATATTTCAATTTTTTACCTATTTTATGAGGATAACGCCTCCTTAAGTGATCTTCGATTTTCTGAATAATTTGCTGAATAAAAGGCACACGAATTTATGATTTACGGCTAAAATTTATATTTCGTCTTACTTCCCTGTTTATTAATATGCTTTTAAAACATATTTTGATATTAAAACTTTGCGATATAAATCATTTATTTATTACTTTTATCATATTACAGGTACGTAAAAACACGCAAAATGTATAAAAGTACATCTAATTACGTCATGTAGCATTAAGAATCTGAAATATGTAATCATGCATGTCAACCATAATCTCTGCTTTAGTTAACTACGACTGTCGGGTAAAAAATATTAGTAATAATGTATGATCAATTTTCTCGGCTTTCCGTTCTTTTAGGGAAGTATCTAATAACATCGCTGTACAGTTTTCATTTTTTAATGTGGGCCTACAACATGTAAACATTACAAAAATACATATTACAATATAATATAAAAGTATGTATAGCAAATAGGCAAGTATCTTCTACCAATAAGCTTCTTCCAATAAGTGCGAGTCAATGCTGACAGTCTGTAGCGGTTACGGTGTTTAGTCGGCGTCATTACTGACATCTCCAGCGACGAGGTGCATTTTTGGATAAATGGCTAGCAAGCAAAATTGCTGTATATGGGATGACGCCAACCTACGCGATGTTCACCATGTGATTCGTGTGGATCTTGGGTGGGCAGCGTCATTGGTCCGTACCTTTTCCAAATCGATGTTGGTGAGGCTATCACCGTCAACGGCGAGCGCTACAGATCGATGATAACTTATTTCCTTTGGCCCAAATTGAGCGATATGGACGTAGGAGACATGTGGTTCCACCATGATGACGCTATGAGCCACACAGCGAACGCCACGATGGACAGACTGCACGAACGATTTGAAGATAAGGTTATCTCTCGCGGAGGTGGCGTTAATTGGCCACCGAGATCGTGAAATTTGACCGCGCTAGACTTTTCCTTGTAAGGTTTTCTGAAGTCGCACGTCTATGTGAATAAACCGCAATCGACCGATGCCCTCAAAGTCAACATAGCCAAGGCCATCACTCAAATTCAGTTGATCTATGCGGCAAAGTCATTAAATATTGGACCTCTCAGACCCGTTTCACTGTGCGAAGCCAGGGTGACCGATGCCATATTCCATACCACACACATAGCTTGTTTGATTCCATTTCAACATCGACCCATTTTTATTGGAAAACCCTTTAGATACTTTTTCAATACAAGGAAACACTGATATCGATTCACTTTATCATTCTTTCCCTCTCGAAGTTCCGGAAAAAGTTAGTAAAGCGTTTCCTTGGCATTAATATTCATATGGACAAAGGATCAAACAAGTTCATGCGCAGATTACAGTCACACACACACATCGCAAGTTGTATTTCGTCCCCTTACGTGTGTACATTTAAGCCTCGACACGATGTACTGAATACGGAATATGTAAATTTTGACATATAAGAATCTGGGCCAGTCGATTCTCCTTCCAGTCGACCTTCCTTCTAGTTCTCACCAACCGTCATGAGGACTCTGGTCTATACGTCCATCAAATATGAAGAAAATTACATACTCGAATAGTTTTCCCCATATTCTAAAATTCATAGGGGCTTTCAAAATTTCGTTGGGGCGGGGGTGCCTGGTATTCGGAAAGTTCGTTTAATAAAATCTTTGTATGAAGTTGCTGCTTTTCTAGTGAATCCCATTCTTTGCAACAATCCAGAAAAACTTAAGTTTCTATTGTGCGCACTAATTGTGTAATGCTGCGTATGGAATTGGTTGATCTACAATATATTTATTGTTTTCTTAACCATTAAATCAGAGTTCTAACGAATTAAGGTCAATATGACACTATGCCATTAATGACTACGTAAACTCGCTTTTGGGAAGACCCATAGAATTCCAGATCATAATTATAGACGGAGCACTCGTGGTTGGAGGAATATGTTAGTTGGCATATTTAAATTGCTGTCTCAAGGAAATGTTTGAAGTGTAGAAATCAATTACAGTATTTAAAGATCTGAAACAAGAGCTTCCAGTGAATGACTGATATATATGTCATCCCTCTCCATGACCTATTCATACAGGTGCGCAGTTGTGGGAACTATTCTAATTCTTTGAATTAACGAAGGTAATGCGACAGAGAAAAGACCGCAGTATCGTAACAATGTGCCAGATCGCTGAACGAACTTGGACGACGCACCCTTATCAAAAAGCTGTGCCATTGTAATTCGACCGCGAATATTCATTTTTTCCTACTACCGAAGAAACGTCCCTCTCCAATTTTTTAAGGTTTATCAAAACCTCAAGTGGCGCTCAAACATCGAAAGCAATTCGTAATTATAGTAAGCAAGCTGTTTTCGAGCCCTCATAAAGTTAATCCCATCAAACTTTTAGGGCCGCCGCTTGGAAATATTGTTAAAATGCTCCAGGAAATATATTAATGTGGTCACTGAAGATTAATCGGCTAATAGCGCTTTGATCAATTTATGTCCATTACTTTGAAGCACAATGGAGAACATCCAACCGGCTATGGATTTGAACGGAATTTTATGCGAAACTTATGCGAGCCTAAAATATCCCCAACACGCAGAATCTAGTTGGATATTGATTGAACCTGTGGAGCGTTCCAATATAATAAGGATAAGCAGGCTTCCATTCAGAGGAAACAATTCCCAATGGTACTCGGGAAAGAATCATCAATCAAAGGCGGCGCCTCATGCAGGACGCAGGATGGGCCAAGCAGAATTATATGTTGCATGCGGTGGAACAACAGGTGCCATAGGCCTGTTCATAATCGGAAATGTTCAGCCGCCATAATCGATTAGTGGTAGTGCTGCGGTTTATAATGAGTTTAGGAAATTTCGGTAGCAGATTTTTTTTTGGAGCGTATGACGAATGTATGCCCCAGTCCTTATTTCAGCTACTGTTGTTTTGCGAAAATATACAAAGCCTTCGTTCCCACTTCTTAAACATCGCGAATGATTATGAATATGCAATGATCGGTTATTTAATTATCTGTGTAAAGACATGCATATTTTATATTGAAAATTATTACATTCCTGATTTGTCTGTTATTGGTAGGATTGAACAGCAACCAAAAATCCAACGAAAAGAGAAAGGGAAATTCATAGAAAATGTTGCGTAGCCCACGGTGTCCAACAGCTATTTGACAAAGATTACAGCTGCCTACATAAAATATTCCAACTTACTGCTTTTAGCAAATGCAACTTTCTCTTTATTGTTCTTTATAGGAAATCCTTTTTGAAGAATGTTTGTTATGGTTAATGCTGTATAATGCAAATGGCTCCCTTAATGGCTTGCGGCATTAAGGGAGACCTACCAAATGAATATCATATGGTAATTAGGGTTTTTAATATATGCCGCAAAATAGTTAAGCGCCGTGTGGAAGAAGCATTATCAAAACAAAGCCTTCATTCAATACTGGAAATTACCGAAGACACAAATTATGAAAATAATCGTCTGAACATTTTTGAATTTTACTCTGAAGTAAAGGGCTGTGAGGGTGTGTACAGTTAGCCCGATGGTACTATTTTAAAAATTGGCTAGGGGTGATTATTTTTATAATATAAAATATAGACTATTACTTTCAATCTACAATATTACTTGTATTATGTTTCGTTTAAATTTATGAAATTTATTTATTTAACTTTCATATTATTTTAGTTTATTTGATAAATTTGTTTATATATCAATTACTTATAATCATAAATTTTATGGACGAGATGGCTGTGTTGGACATTATAAACACTTAAAAATGGACGCGGCGCCAGCCAGATATTATACTGTTCCATATGGGAATCTTCTGAAAAAAGTTGGGTTTAAGACATTAGTAGATTTAGGCTAACCATTACACGGGAAATGTAATAACAAAAGAGGAGTGGCAAACACACTGCTTATTGAATTTAAACCATAAATTTTAATTAATGGTATAGGGTATATGAGCCTCGTCCAGGCCAAGCCGAAATTAGGTCAAGGTTAGGGTTCTTAGTAATTCATACTTTAGCTAACACTGAAATTCACAAATTTCCTTAATTCGCATATAATTTTACAACATTGGAAAATTGTCATGCATGGGTTTGATTAACCATCAACGTCAATAACATCACGTTATGAAGGGAAATTCCTGGTTTCAACTTCCGCGCGGTGATGTCGATGCCCTAGCATGCTTTATGTCTTCGTATTTCTCTCGAGTATAGCTCGATATTTTGAGTTCAGATGCGCTTCTTAAGGGGATTTCCGCTTTCAAACTGGGTAGGAATTGTGTTGCTGTGGGGTAGGGAAGTAACATTTGTGTGACTGCTGGCATGCCTTTAATAATTGCGCCAGCTTCATAAGAGGGGGCCTGAATACACATATCGGAAGTCGGAAAATAATTCGTATAATTTTTATAACAATTAATGTGAGTATAAAAATAAAAGACATGTGAGAAATTACACCAACAACAGGTGTAATTTCTCACATAACTTTTATTGTAATACTCACATTAATTGTTATAAAAATGCTACAAATTATTTTTGCCTTCCGAGCGTAAAGTGTACGAGACTTGGTCTCCAGCCACAGAGCTGGGGTTTCTAGATGAACAAGGTAGCTGAACGCTGTGATAAAAAAGTTTGTAATGATTCTAAATCGATAAGTTCCATTCCTACTAAGTAGCAAAATATATTTAGTTATTATATCAGTTTCAAAATTAAAGGCTTTGCTCCACATTTCGGTAAGCGAATTTATTGGTGTAATTTTCCTGTCCATTATCTGTATTCTCACGACAATCATTAGGAAATTTTTTGAAAGTATATTAGTCCCAATCCTGTACGAAGCTTAAACCCGAACTTCAAGTGTTTGAGACCTGAGTTATAGCCATGGAGCTGGTTTTCTTAGGTGAACGGTTTAGCTAGACGCTATGGCAAAAAGGTTTGAAATGAACGATGATAAATTGTTACATTCTAAGGAGGGGATACTAAAAGGGAGAAGCTACCATAATTTCCTCCTTACACACTATTAAAAACTTATTCTTAATTTCTTTATATCTTTAATTATTTGTACCTCGATTTCTTGGATTATCGATTTGTCGATTTCTCGATTATTATACTTCTCGTTTTCTCGATTTATTGTTTATCTCGTTTTTCCACTTTCTCGATTCCTAGCTTTCTCGATTTCTCGCTCTCTCGCTTTCTAAATTTTTCGATTTCTCGTATTTTCGATACCGTCATTTCTCGATTTGACAATTTATAGAGTTTTCGCTCTCTTGCTTTCCTCCTCCTCTCGCTTTCTCGATATCCATCTTCGGAGCTCTCTCAATTTCGCGATTCCGCGGTCGCAAGATTTCGCAAATTCACCATTTTCCCAATTCGCGATTTCTCGGTTGCCCGATCATTAGGATTCTCGGTTTCTCAATTTCGTGATTCTGAATGACTCGATTTCTCGCTTCCCCGCTTTCTCCCTTATCCGCTTTCCCACTGTTGCTTTCTCGCTCTCTCATCTTCTCATTTTTTCACTACCTTGATTTCTTAATTTGTCGATTTCTCATGTTCGTCATTTCTCGATTTCGTGTTTTATCATCTTCTCGATTACGGGACTTCTCAATTTTGTAATTTATCAATTTCTTACATTCTCCTTTTACCATTTTCTCGCTTTCTTCCCTTCTCGCTTTCTGCCTCGGTTTCTCATTTTCTTCGTATCTCGGCTTCTCGGTTCCTCGATTTCTCAATATCTCGATTTCCAAGTCTCTATATTTCTCCCTTTTCTGACAATCTAGGTTTCTCCACCTATGGATTTCTATATGGATTTCATTCCTCGATTTCCTGATTTTTCAATTTCCCGTTTTCTCATTTTCTCGTTTTCCACTTTTTTGCTCTTCCGCTTTCTCGCTCTCTTCCTTTTTCATTTTCCGTTTTCTCAATTTCTCGGTCCCCCGATTTCTCAATTTATGGGTGTGTCAATTTTACAGTTTCGTGGTTTGTCGATTTCGTGATTTCTCGACATCTCGTCATTCGATTTATCTATTTCACAATTTATTGATATCCCGATTTCGCGTTTTTTCGGTTTCTGAATTTCTCATATTCTTGGTTCCTCGCCTTCTCGGCATTTAGGTTTTCCGGTTTCTCGATTCATCGATTCCGCAATTTCTTAATTTCTCGATTTCTAAATCCTCCTATGTATAGATTTCTGTACTTCTCGACTACTCCATTTCTCACTTCATCGATTTATCGATTTCTTCACTTCTGGATTCCTCGATATCTCGTTTTTCTGCCTTCCCAATTTTTTAATTTCTCGGCTTCTAGATTCATAGTTTTCTCAATTTCTTCGTTCCTCTATTTCCCGATTTATCGATTTACTTCTTTCGTAATTTATGGGTTTCTCTATTTCTCGTCTTTTTTATTTTTCGAATTATCGGTTTCTCAATCTTTGGGTTTCTCGATTTCTCAGCTTATCGATTTCACGTTTTCTCACTTTCTCGATTTCGGGCTTTCACGGTTTCTCGATTTTCCGATTTCCCGTCTTTTCGATTTCTCGGTTTTGCTATATTTAAATTTCTCGGTTTCCCCAACTTTCAATTTCTCAACCGCTAGACTTATAGATTTCTCTGTTTTTCTTTTTCTTGGTTTCCCGCGTCTCGATTTCGTAATTTTTCAATTTCCCGCTTTCTCTTTCTCTCATTTTTTCACTACTTCACATTTTCGCTTTCTCGTTCTCTCACTTCCTCACTTTCCTAACTTTTCAATTCCTCGATTGTTTGACCCCTCAATTTAGCATTTTTTCGATTTCCCAATTACGTGATTTCGTGATTTTTTGACATCTCGATTTCGCGAATTATCAATATCTCGATTTATCACCTTTTGGTTTTCTGGCTTTCTGACCTTTATGCTTTCCGGCTATCTCGTTTTCTCATGTTGCCGGTTTACCGGTGATACCCCAAGAAGAGGAACCACCGATATATGTTCCTGAACTAAAGGGTTGTGGTCCAAAGCCCATAACCATAGAGGAGTATAGAAGAAGGATAACCAAGAAGAAGACTCCACCACCAACGCCAGAACCAAAAAAAGAAAAAACTAGAGCTGGGAGAAGTGTTCGTGACAGGAAGGAAGTAGCAAACCTGCACCGCCTAGTATCCTTAACAAAGGACCCTAGACAAAAGAAGTTTTTCTTAAATAAAATAAAGATAATAAGAATTAAGGCTAAAGCCGACAAGCAACAGAAGAAGGAATTTCAACATGGGGAAATCAGAAAGTAAACCGATTCAGGACACAATAATCAACAACAACCAAACGTTGCAGCTGCCAGCAATTCCAGAATACATCTTAACATTAATTATAATTATTATATTTTTATATTGTATATATAAGGTTAATAATTATTTTAAATCATATGTACCTAAGCATACAAACAATGATAATATTGATGTGAAAAATACAAATGTATAACATGGACAATGAAGGAAATAATTAGAAACAAATGAATTCTATATTAAAAGATATTGAACAAATACTAAGTAATATAAAGAAAGCTATAATAGAAAATATACTAAAAATACAGTAGAAGAAAAATTAGAACATATAGAATATCTAAAACTTAAATTTGAAACCTTAGACGAAGCAAAAGAACAAGAAACAGAATTGTTACCATTAAAGTTAGAATCTAAGAATACATACACAACCATTAAGGAACTTTTACTGAACAGATTAAAAGAACTAAACGAAGAAGAAATTAAAAATCCTAAGATGGCTTCCTTTAATATAGAAACAGCGATGAAAACGATCCCTCAGTTTCTAGGAGATTACAGGCAATTAGACAGCTTTTTAAAAATAATTCAAATATTATATAGAAGTCTTAATGAAAAAGGAAAGACACAGCTGATAGAATTAGTCTATCATATAAAACTATCAGAAAATGTAAAAACGGCATTATGTGGTAGCATACAACCTTCAGACTACCAAACACTACAAATATTATTACAAGACATATATAAAACTAATCAAACAATACCACAAATACAAACAAAATTAACAACATTTAATCAAAAGAACCAATCTGTAACAAATTATAAAGAACGACTTTTGAACATAATTAGTGAACTAAACAAACTTCAAATAACGGAATTAGGAGCAGACTCTACCACATCAGAAAAACAAGTAATTTTAAAGATGAATGAAAAATATGCATTAAACATATTTAAAAATGGATTAAATGAAAATCTGAAACCAACCATTTTCGCTGCACAACCTGAAACCCTGACAGACGCAGCTAATTGAGCTTTAGAATTAGAATAATCACATTTTCAACAGAACGGTACAATTAGTTATGTAAAAAGAAATAGAGACAACTTTCAGCCCAAAAGCCATCCTCAATATAACTACAGCAATAATAATTTTCGTAATAATGCATATTTAGCGAAAAGATTCAATAACCAAAACAACAGTAGCAATACATTTTTAGCGCAAAGGTTCAATAGCCTAAACAATAGTAATAATGCATACTCAGCGCAAAGGTTCAATAACCGAAACAATAATGACAACGCACAAAAGCACAATAACCGAAATAACACTAGTAATGCAAACAGCAACAACTACAGAAAAACTACAGCCAAAGACAGTTTCGCAGCAACAATAGGGGAAACTACCCAGGCTCAGAATGAACAATCGTTCCGGAAAGCCAAAAATAAATGTATCTCAAATATCGGATAATAGCGCAGACTATATAACACTGACCCATAAAAACAGAAATTTAACCTTTCTCATAGACACGATCAAATAAACGAGGAAAAATATAATAAGTATAACATATGAAAATTAACAGGTATTACGAGTGAAGAAATTTACTCTATAGGCATAGTAAACCTCAAACTAAATATAGGCAACAAATCGTGTGAATATGATTTTCATATTGTTGATACAGAATTCCCAATTGAAACAGATGGTATAATTGGTAGAGGTTTCTTAAAAAAGTTTCTTTGCAAGATAGATTATGAAACTTTTGCCATCTCCATTTTTATAAATGATATAGAAATTACTCTCCCCATAGAAGCGAAATATCGCGACATTTTGAAAATTACAATTCCACCTAGAACAGAGTTAATTCAAGCATTAAGAAACTCTTTCGATGAAGATACATTAATTCTAAATAAAGAACTTAAAGAAGGCGTCTTTGTAGCTTACTCTATAGCCCCTAAGTGTGGCATAACACATATTAAACCATTAAATACCACAGATTCTGAAATAACTTTAGATGACATTACACCAGAAACTGACTCAATAGACAATTATGACGTTCTAACATACAAGACAACGAACTACTTTAATGAAACACGATTCCAGAAAATACTTGAAATGTTAAATCTCGACAATATAGACTGTAATTCAAAATCTGAATTAATTGATATATTTAAAAAATACCAAAACGTATTCCATATTGAAACAGAACCATTAGAAACAAATAATTTTTACAAACAAAAAATTACAACAATTGACGATAACCCCGTATATGTTAAAAATTACAGACTACCTCATACACAGACTCAACTGATAAATGAACGAGTAAAAAATGTTGAGAGAAGATATTATAGAACCATCAGTTAGTCCATACAATGCTCCACTCCTTTTGGTGCCAAAAAAGAATATTAAAGGTCAAAAGAAATGGAGACTTGTTGTCGATTTCAGAAAGCTTAATGATCGAATTGCTAATAATAGATTTCCTCTAACCCGATTACAAGATGTTCTAGACAAACTAGGTAGAGTAAAGTGGTTCTCAACTCTCGATATGACTAGTTCGTTTCATCAAATACTACTTGAAGAAAATTCAAAACCTTTAACTGCATTTTCGACTACCAATGGACAATATCAATTTAAAAGATTACCTTTTGGACTTAAAAATTTCTTCAAACAGTTTTCAACGGATGCTTACAATAGCATAATCCGGACTTGAAGCTGAAGCTTTCTTATGCGTAGATGACATAATAATTTTTGGATGTAGCTTTAAACACCATAATCAAAATTTAATTAAAGTACTAGACAGACTAGAACGTTATAACCTTAAACTTAATCCAGAAAAATGTTGTTTTCTCAAACCAGAAGTAATTTATCTTGGACCCATCAAAATATGAAATAATAAAATATGAAATAATAAACCCAACACCAAAAAATTCAGATGATGTTAGACGATTCGTTGCATTTTGCAATTATTACAGAAGGTTTATTCCTGAATTTACAAATATTGCAAAAAGTTTAAATACTCTACTAAAGAAGTCTACAAAATTTCAATGGACGGAAGAATGCCAATTATCTTTTGAAACTTTGAAAGAAAAACTTATCAAACCTCCAACATTACAATACCCCGATTTTGATAAACCATTTATATTAACCACTGATGCATCAAATTATGCATTAGGAGCAATTTTATCCCAAGTAGAAGTAGGAAAAGATTTGCCTATATCTTATGCCAGCAAATCATTACAAAAACATGATTTGAAAAAGCCTATAATAGAGAAAGAATTGCTAGCGATACATTGGGGAATTAATTTTTTCAAACCTTATCTATATGGTAAGAAGTTCATTGTCGTCACCGACCATAGGCCGCTTATATCTCTATTTTCACATAGGAATCCGTCATCAAAAATGACAAGAATACGACTAGACTTAAGTGACTATGAATTCGAAATAATATACAAGAAAGGAAAAATGAATACAAACGCTGACGCACTATCAGGGATACAAATCGATTCAAATGGTTTGAAAAGAATAATTCCACGGGAAATTGACGAAGAAACTAATAAAATGCTGATAATGACAAGACAATGGGCAAAAATAAACAACAAAGTCATCAAAAAAAACTAATAAAATATTCCAGAAGCCTGATCAACTTCAAATATGGGAATGCACTTCCATTAGTGACATCAGAAATATAAGAAAACTGAAATTTAATGTAGGAGAGGAAAATATATATATTGAAAAAAATGTTTTACATGTACGATTTAGCGATAATTCGGCGAAACCAGTTTCGCACCAGAAGAAGCTACAATCTAATGAAACAAATACGCAAGCGAGGTACAGTGATAAATCAGCGAATCTAGATTCGATTCTGAGGAAACTGATATCTAAAATGAAAAAAGAAAATATAAAAGAATTAGCGCTAGCAAGTAATGATGAAATATCTAAGAGGTACAGTAAAGAAAAATTTAAAGACGTCTATATGAGCATTAAAACAAATAAAGGCCCACAATTAAAAATAATTATCTTCACCCCACCAATAAGAATAAATGACGATATAATAAAATACAAACTTATTGATGAATTCCATAACACCTCTGCTCATATAGGCATAAGAAAAACAATTCTTAAACTGAAACAAAGATACATATGGAAAAACATGAACAGAATGGTCAAGAAATACATATCAGACTGTGACACTTGTTTGAGAAATAAACAAATAAAAAATACAAAAGAACGCTTAATATTGACAGATACTCCAAGTAGCAGTTTTGAAGTTATCTCAATAGACACAGTCGGACCACTAAGAATTTCAAATGGCCACCGATATATCCTAACGATGCAGTGTGAACTAACAAAATTTCTAATTGCACATCCTATGATGACAAAAGATGCTCGCACGACAGCCAAAACGCTTGTCGAACAGTTAATACTAAGTTACGGACACTTTAAAATACTCAAATCAGATTGCGGAACAGAATTCAAAAACGAATTAATGGCAAGCATATGTGAATTTAAAAATCAAACAAATATTTTCAACACCGTACCACCATCGGACAATAGGCGCTTTAGAGCGTAATCATAGAGTTCTTAACGAATTTCTGTTAACCACAGCAAATACTTATGAATGGAATGAATGATTCCATACTTTACCTTTACATATAATACGACCCCACACGTGGATACAGGGTATACACCATTTGAGTTGATTTATGGAAGATTACCATACTTACCCAATGACACTCTTAAAGAGAGAATAAAAATTTACGATCATGACAATTATTTGAACGAATTACAAACAAAATTACGTTACTCACTGAACAGAGCAAAAGAATTATTAATAAATGCAAAAAAGAAACATATTAAAAATATAACAGATAATAGTAATAAATTAGAAATAGGATATCTAGTTTTATTAAAAACTCAAAACAGAAAGAAGGATAAGATACAGATAATAGTAATAAATTAGAAAAAGGATATATATATATATATATATATATATATATATATATATATATATATATATATATATATATATATATATATATATATATATATATATATATATATATATATATATATATATATATATATATATATATATATATATATATATATATATATATATATATATATATATATATATATATATATATATATATATATATATATATATATATATATATATATATATATATATATATATATATATATATATATATATATATATATATATATATATATATATATATATATATATATATATATATATATATATATATATATATATATATATATATATATATATATATATATATATATATATATATATATATATATATATATATATATATATATATATATATATATATATATATATATATATATATATATATATATATATATATATATATATATATATATATATATATATATATATATATATATATATATATATATATATATATATATATATATATATATATATATATATATATATATATATATATATATATATATATATATATATATATATATATATATATATATATATATATATATATATATATATATATATATATATATATATATATATATATATATATATATATATATATATATATATATATATATATATATATATATATATATATATATATATATATATATATATATATATATATATATATATATATATATATATATATATATATATATATATATATATATATATATATATATATATATATATATATATATATATATATATATATATATATATATATATATATATATATATATATATATATATATATATATATATATATATATATATATATATATATATATATATATATATATATATATATATATATATATATATATATATATATATATATATATATATATATATATATATATATATATATATATATATATATATATATATATATATATATATATATATATATATATATATATATATATATATATATATATATATATATATATATATATATATATATATATATATATATATATATATATATATATATATATATATATATATATATATATATATATATATATATATATATATATATATATATATATATATATATATATATATATATATATATATATATATATATATATATATATATATATATATATATATATATAT
>OZ016502.1:10727511-10750011 GCA_963966595.1 Physocephala rufipes
TATGGTGGTGCTAAGCTCCCGATCAAAGGTGAATTGGATGTCGAAGTAAAGGTAGGAAATGTTTACTAAGCTAGAGCTATCGGATGCATACATGCAAGTAGAATTGGATGATGATTCCAAAGAAATTGCTGTTCTTAACACACCATTCGGGCTGTATCAGTATCAGAGGTTACCTTTCGGGATAAGTAGCGCTCCCGGGGAATTTCAGCACATAATGGAGCAGCTGTTTATTGATTTAGAAAAAGCCATCTATCTAGATGATCTTTTAGTAACAGGTAAAGATAATACTGAACACATGCGAAATCTTGAGGAAGTGCTCGGGAGACTGAAAGATAATGGTTTTCGCTGCAAAAAAGATAAATGTTCCTTCGCTGTTCCTGAAATAAATTATCTGGGTCATAGCATTTCTGCGCAGGGCATTCGACCTTCGGAAAGCAGATTAAATGCCCTAAGAAATTTACCACCCCCCTCTAATCTAAAAGAGCTTGAGGCTGTAATTGGCAAACTCAATTATAACAACCAATTCATTCCGATTTTTTCACAGGTGGCGGGACCGCTTAATGCATTGCGAGCGAAGAATTCGAAATTCATTTGGGCTCACGAACAACAATTAGCTTTTGATGCATTAAAAGATGGCATTACCAAAGCATCTCGTTTAGTTCATTTCGAGGATAACTTGCCAGTTATTCTGGCACAAATTTCCGGACGATTATGAACGTCCAATAGCTTTTGCTTCTACAACTTTGAATGCGCAGCAGTAGATGTATAGTCAAATCGAGAAAGAGACGTTAGCAATAATTTACGGCGTAAAAAAATTTCATTGTTATTTGTATGGTAAAGAGTTCCTACTGCTCACTGACCAGAAGCCACTCATTGCAATTTTCAGTCCAAGCAATCAAATTCCTGAGATGACTATGCGCCGACTGCGTAATTGATCCTTTTTGTTGATGGATTCTACATACAAAATAGTATACCGACCAACTTCAAAACATGGAAATGCTGACGCGCTGTCGCGGTTGCCCGTTGTGCCAGATGAAGAATTTGATAACTGTTATGATAGCTGCCATTGGGTCAATTCATTAGAGATCGAGGATACTGACGCAGCTAGTATGAGTTCAGCTACAATTGCTAAATTTACATTGCAGGACAAGACGCTAGTCAGGGTTCGACATTATATCGAAGAAGGCTGGCCAACTTTTCTACACTCACACGAGAATTTTTTAAAACCATTTTTCGATCATAGACTGGCACTGACGCTCAAGGACGATGTAATCGTGTTGAGCACGGAATTTGAAAGGGTAATCATTCCGGAAAAACTACAATTTAAGGTTTTGAAATATCTTCGTGAAGGCCATCAGGGATCTTCCAGGATGAAACAATTAAGTCATCGTTACGTTTGGTTTCCTAGCATAGACAAGCAAATCGATTTAGTAGTTCGTAAGTGTGAAATATGTCAGGCAGTAGCCGCAGATCCAAGACGAGAATTCTGGGAATGGCCAAAAGCAAGGGAACCCTGGGAAGGAATTCATTTGGGCTTTGCCGGTACTTTCTATGATAAAATGTGGTTGATCTGCATTGATTCCTTTTCAAAATTTCCATTTGTTGTTTCGATGACCTCAACAACTACTGGAAGTACTATCAAGGCCTTGCAAGCGATTTTTGCCATTGAGGGTCTTCCAAAATCGCTAGTTGCCTAAAAGCTGTATCGGATGCAGCACCTACAGAGAGGACAGAATTGGCAACGTTTTTGAAATTGGATGCAACCGCACAAGACATCATAATATCATTTATTCATGATGATTACTTGGAATATGTTCGCGAGAAGAAGAGTGCAAAATAAATGTCGGAATCGTTGAGCACATCATTTGAACGAAAATCTCCACTAAATCAAACGTTAATTAGAAAAAAATTAGCAAATCTAAAATTGCGAGAAGGTGAGAAGGTGAAGAAATACAGCAGCATATTTTAGAATTTGAATCTTTGGTTCGCCACTTGAAGTCAGCCGGAGCAAAACCGGAAGAAGCTGATTTGGTATCGCAGCTCTTTTTAACATTACAAGAATCCTACGATGCTGTGGTGACAGCTATGGAAAACTTAAATAATGAAGAATTGACCTTATGCGTAGTCAAGCAAAGATTACTTGCAGAAGAATCAAAGCAGAAACAGAGACAATTAGAATTAATAGAAGAAAAAGTAACCGCATTTACATCAAAAAAAGATAAAAGTAAAATTTAATGGCAAATGCCATAAATGTGGTCGTTACGGTCACATGATGAAAGATTGCCGTGTCAAGGAAAAAAGAGCTGCAGCAAATTCAGGAATCAGTTTTATGGAAGATTCTAATTTAGAATTAAAAACCAACAATAACACAATTGTAACATTCGCATTGGACTCAGGTGCAACGGATCATTTTGTGAACAATCTTCAAATATTATCGATCTTCAAACCACTACAGGAATATAAGCGTGGCTAAAGAAGGTGATTTCATAACAGTTGAAAATATTGGTGAAATTCGCGGAGTAAGTAACACTGGAGCCAACTTAACACTAAAAGAAGTTTTATATAGCTCCAAGTTCCGGTAAAATCTTTTATCGGTTCCAAAAATTGTTCAAGCTGGAATAAAAGTAAATTTTAACAAAACTCAAGTTATTATTGTAAAAGTTGACGTTGTAATTGCAAAAGCATTGGAATTGGAAGCTTTTTCGAACTAAAAGTAAGGACTTTAAGGTAAGTATCCAATTTAACAAAAAATTAGTTGGGCTGGTTATGGCATAGACGACTAGGTCATATTAGTAAGGACAACTCAAATAAAATATCTAAGCATGATATGGTTGAGGGTGTACCAAATAATATTTTTATACACCGGAGTTCTGTGAAATTTGCACAAAAAGCAAGCTATGTCGCGAACCCTTTAATGGCACTCGAATAAGAGCTAAAAGACCAGTTGAACACATACATTCAGATATTTGTGGACCTATAACACCAATAGCTGTTAACGGCTCAAAATATTTTACATCATTTATAGATGACTATACACACTTTTCCCACATAAATCTAATGAAAAAGAAAAGCGAAATCTTTGAAAAATTTTAAGAATACACTGCCTTAGTTACTGCAAGATTTGGATCTAATATATCTACACTAACCATAGATCAGGGCAGAGAATATAAATCCAACCAAATGTTAATATATTGTAAAAACAAAGGAATTTCCATATTAGAATCAATACCATATTCTCCACAAAAAATTGAGTAGCAGAACGGTTTAATAGAACCTTACATGAAAAAGTCACATCTTTGATGATAGAAGCAAATATTGATGATAGAAGCAGTATGCACTAGTAATTACTTAATAAATAGAATCCCTACAAAAGCCATTTTAGAAAATAAAACTCCCGCTGAATTATGGTTTAATGAAAAACATCTCCTAACAAAATTAAGATTATTCGGATGTGTTGCATATGCATGGATTGCAAACCAAAAGCGAATGAAGCTTGATGGAAAGAGCAAGTGCTATATAATGGTAGGATATTGCCCCAATGGGTATAGATTATGGGATAGGGAAAGACAAAGAATTATTCTATCAAGAGATTGCAAATTTGTTGAGTCAATTTTTCCCTTCAATGACGTAAAGAATAATCAACCATCCAATAGCAATGTATGACAAACAAATTTTGAAGAAAAACTATGTCGCATAATTCTTAGAAGACATAAAATAAATTTCAAGAAAAAAA
This sequence comes from Physocephala rufipes, assembly GCA_963966595.1. Classification (NCBI taxonomy): domain Eukaryota; kingdom Metazoa; phylum Arthropoda; class Insecta; order Diptera; family Conopidae; genus Physocephala; species Physocephala rufipes. The sequence continues at coordinate 10,731,245 of OZ016502.1, forward strand.
AATAAACAGATTCAATATGTAATTCTTTGGTATGATTTGTGGTATATGGGATAACGGAAGTATGCGAGAGGGAAAATTATGAAGAATTGAATATATTTGATTTACAGAAAAATAGGGTACACATGATCAAAGGACGCGAGATTATGACTGTAGCTAAATAGTCACGTTATGATACTTTAAAAGAAGATTCCACCGAAAACTCGATCTCTTTTGTTCAAACCTCGCATCAGGTAAGGCTATTCATTTTTTTCGTTCCCTAGTCAACTCCTTCCTAAAGTAATTATAATTTTACTAACACTGGTTCATTAGTTTAACACAGGGACCAGAATTCCATTTTCTAAACCTAATCCTACTAACACTGGTTCATTAGTTTAATACAGGGAACAGAACCTCTTTTTCCAACTAACACTGGTTCACTAGTTTAATATAGGGACCAGAATTTCACTTCCCAAACCTAATCCTGCAACCACTGACTAATTAGTTTAATACAGGGGAAGACCTAACGCTCTCGTACTATCTTCCTGCTGACCGACTCACTAGTTTAATACAGGGGCCAATTCCATTTCTTCCGCTAAACCTCGCATCAGCCCTCCAGCCCAAAATAATTCCGCCGTTCTTTTGTTCAAACCTCGCATCAGCCGCAGCTAAACGTTGTATTGCGGGCCGTCGCGGCATTATCGTCACAGCCTTTTCAACAAACGCTGTATTGTGGGTCGTCGCGCCATTATCGTCACATCCTTTTCAACAAACGCTGTATTGTGGGCAGTCGCGCCATTATCGTCACACCCTTTTCATCATCAGACGCTACACAATTAGCTCTATTGTGTTCAAACCTCCCATCAGACATCAGCATCAGTATTTCAGCCGCAGCCAAACGTTGTATTGTGGACTGTCGCGCCATTATCGTCACAGCCTTTTCAACAATCGCTGTATTGTGGGCCGTCACAGTCCTTTTTCATCAGACGCTGCATTGTGGGCCGCCGCGCTACAATTAGTTCTCTTGTGTTCAAACTTCGCATCAGACATCAGCATCAGCATTTCAGCCGCAGCCAAACGTTGTATTGTGGGCCGTCGCGCTATTATCGTCACAGCCTTTTCAACAAACGCTGTATTGTGGGCCGTCGCGCCATTATCATCACAGCCTTTTCACCAAACGCTGTATTGTGAGCCGTCGCGCGAATATCGTCACTCCCTTTTCATCATCAGACGCTACATTGTGGGCCGCCGTGCCACTATCAGCTCTTTTATAATAACCACGTCTCAATATTCTTTTACCATAACCTCACATCAGCATCAACATTCAAGCCGCCACCCACTTCATTGTGGCCCACCGCGCCATCGTTTTATGCAAATTATGTCTCAGAAACATAAATAAATATTATTGTAACGATATTACGAACACAGAGGGATTTGTTTTCTCTGTTACGAATCCTGATACCGGCGAGTATACGCAGGCAGAGAAAGTTTGCTACAAATGAAATATACCGAAATGACAAGACTTGAAGAAAGAAACGAAGAAGAGGGGGAATGTGACAGTGGTGTCGTTTCGAATGAAACATCAGATATAAACATTCTTCAAGAAAGATGTAAAGTAGTTGAAGATGTAATAAACACAGATATCAATGACCCAACACAAAATGTGGAGAATGAGCCACGGAAAGGTAAACGCGAACGAAAACCACCAATCAAATTTAAGGACTACTATAATTCTCTTTTTGAAACAATCAATTGTAATGAGATCCCAAAGTCGTTTCATGACATTCAAAATATGGCATACCAAGAAAAATGGAGACACGCAATAGAGAGCGAATTGAGATCAATGGACCATAATAAAGAAGCCGAAAAAAAGAAGAAAATACAGTTAGGATCATAATACAGAAGCCGAATGATAAGTCTCCTTAAATCCAGATGGGTTTTTACAATAAAAACTAATGCTGATGAAAAGGCTACCAAGTATAAAGAAAGATTAGTAACAAAAGGCTTTCAGCAAAATTATGGTATAGATTTTGAGGAAACGTATTCGCCAGTACCCAAACTCACCACCTTAAGAACGGTCCTAGCAGTAAGTGTTAAAAACTTGTTATGCAGTGGGATACATGGGACGTTATCAAGAAAATTTTAGTGAAGTTCGTTGGATAGCTCTCAAAAGGGTTTTGAGAATTCATTCAAGTTATGTAGGTGCAGATTGGGCATCAAACACAGAAGATCGAAAATCAACAAATGGATACATATTTTTTGTATATGGATGTCCAGTTTCGTGGGCCAGAAGGCTAAAGAAGATCCAGTTTATTTGTATGAAGATAATAGAGGTTGTATTCAAATGGCCAAAAACGCTGAAAATAAAAAGATCAAAACATATTTGTGCGAAACATCACTTTATAAGAGATCATCTAATAAAAGGAGAACTTAAAATAAGTCATATACCTTCAATCAATCAGGTGGGTGATATTTTTACGAAGTCACTGGACAAGTGCAAGTTTATTACAATTAGAAATTCTTTAAAATTGTGGATATTCTCTAGTAACGCAACCATTACTTAAATATATAGATTTGAAAAAGTCAGCAAAGAGATTGCAAATAGTAGGAACGTCATCAAATTCTTTATCCTCAAGTTTCATAAAAGTGGGGAAATAATGAGTATTCTTTAGACGTTAGAGCGGGTCTTTGGCTTTCCTGCAGTGAATTGACTCGTTACCGTTTGCATGGAGTAGACGTGTTTTTCGGCTTGTCGGACTTTAGCATTGTTATTGCCGGTGATCGTGGATATTTTTTGTATATGGATGTCCAGTTTCGTGGGCCAGAAGGCTAAAGAAGATCCAGTTTATTTGTATGAAGATAATAGAGGTTGTATTCAAATGGCCAAAAACGCTGAAAATAAAAAGATCAAAACATATTTGTGCGAAACATCACTTTATAAGAGATCATCTAATAAAAGGAGAACTTAAAATAAGTCATATACCTTCAATCAATCAGGTGGGTGATATTTTTACGAAGTCACTGGACAAGTGCAAGTTTATTACAATTAGAAATTCTTTAAAATTGTCCAACTGAGAGGGGGTGTTGACATACACCATATTATAATTACTTTATAAGAATTACTTTATATCAAATCATTTGTTATGAATAATTTTTATGCAAATCATTTGTTTTGAATATCATGTTTGATATGAAATTTAATAACTGAAAAAATACATATACAAATAATCGCAGTCTATCGCTCCATTTAGCAGATTAAATATAAAAATACTATTTAGCATCTTCCTCCGATTTACTAAAGATGGTAAGTTTATCAGCTTACTCCGTGACTCGTAAGGAGGCAATCTTATAGAAGGATTCCGTCGAAGATTTTTAGGACAAAAGAGCAGAAACTGCTTCTGATCGCGTTCGATCACAGTAATATAAGAATCATACCTAGGTCTCCATATTGGCACAGCATATTCTAAAATTGGTAATATTTTAGTGATGCGGGGATCATTAAATTCCATTGCCAAATGCTTTATAAAACCCAATGCGGTGCTGGCTTTGCTGCAAATTCGGTTGATGTGTATATGAAATCGCAACTTCCGATCCAGGACAACAACAAGATCGCAGTATCCAAAGTGACCGATTTATAATTACCAATAATATAATTGAAGCACACTGAACCCGAACGAGCAAATGTCACCTGTTTACATTTATCCAAATTCAAGGTTATGCAGTTCACATTGCACCAGGTTACTAAAGAATCAAGGCCCAATTGCAGAAGCCTAGCATCAGATTCCATTTTATAAGACAAGAAAAGTTTTACGTCATCCGTAAACATCAGAAGTTTCCTGCTTCTTATGACCGTAGGTAAATCATTTATAAAGACCAGGAACATTAGTGGTCCTAAGTGGCTTCCTTGTGGGACTCCAGACGTAACATTAATCTCCTTCGATGTTGTGTTTTTAAACAAAACCATTTGCGACCGGTAGCTTAGGTAGGAAGCCAACCATTTCAACAGCACACGAGGAAAACCAAACATCTCAAGTTTTAAAAGAAGTAGTGTGTGGTTGACCATATCAAAGGCTTTACTAAAGTCCGTGTAAATTACATCCGTTTGTTTAGATAGTTGAAAGTTCTTAATTGTTTTCGACAATATATAATAAATTAGTCTTAGTCGATCTCCCCTTACAGAATCCATGCTGAAGTGACGAAATAGAAGCATACACACTACATGAAATCTGACTACCAATTATATATTCCAAAAGTTTAGGCAATGCACAAAGTTTGGCGATTCCTCGATAATTACTTATATTACACCTATTACCTGCTTTATGTAATTGTATAATATAAGAAGATTTCCACGCAACAGGGAAAACACCAAATCGCAAGGAGTAATCAAATAAAGCCGCTATAGGCGCAGCTAACTCCATGGCATAAAATTTTAACATACAAGATGAAATATTCTCCGGACCAGGAGTAAAGGAACACTTTATACCATTCAGAACACTCAGAACCAGTGTCTCGTCAACTACAGGCATGATGATAGATCCACAAGAAATCTCGAATGGATATTCTCTAGTAACGCAACCATTACTTAAATATATAGATTTGAAAAAGTCAGCAAAGAGATTGCAAATAGTAGGAACGTCATCAAATTCTTTATCCTCAAGTTTCATAAAAGTGGGGAAATAATGAGTATTCTTTAGACGTTAGAGCGGGTCTTTGGCTTTCCTGCAGTGAATTGACTCGTTACCGTTTGCATGGAGTAGACGTGTTTTTCGGCTTGTCGGACTTTAGCATTGTTATTGCCGGTGATCGTGGAGTTTCTTTCCGTATTTGGTTAAAGTAAATCATTAATTAAGCGGGCATTGAATAGTGCATTTAGAAGCGATTTAAAACAAAAAACATTAAGTTCAAATTGGGCACTTCGAGTTTTATTTAATTTTAATATTAAAGTGTCATAATAAGATGAGCAACACAAGATCAAAAACGGTACTTAAAAGTGGCGCTCTCCCAGTGTTCGCCTTTCCTTCCATAAATTCTCCGTCTTCTGCTGTTGCTTCGCATCTCATCTCACAAAGCCTTGATGATCGTCAAGAGAAACAACGGTTATATTTTACTGAGACGATTAAGAGTGAGTTTTGCAAATTAAGAGAAGAGCTGAATAGCAAAATTGAATGTGAGATGAGAACGTGTCGAGAGGAATTTAATGTCAAAATCGCTGCTGTGGAGGAAAGTTTTAATGTGGCACTCTCGCAGTATAACACTGCCCTAACTGAGACCAGAGATCCAGTGACCCAGCTGGAAACTGAACTTAAGGAAATTCCATCTCTAAAAGAAAACCTTGAATTCGTAATGAATCAGCTACATAATCTTGAAATGAGTGCAGTTTCCGCAGATGCTGTTCTTTTTGGCATCCCACAACTTAATCATGAAAATATTTACAACACTTTTAATAAGCTTTGCTTAAAAATTGGTCTTCAAGAAATGTCTATTAAAGGCATTTTTCGTGCATTTAGTAGTGTTCGGAAAAATCATACTGCGACTAATGATGCCTCCTTTCCCCCAATCATTATTCAATTCCGTAATGCTCATGAGCGTACTTGAAAGCAGCTTCTACATTCCGGAGAAATGCCCGCCGACCATTTCATCTTAGAGAAATAGACATTTCATTAGACTCTGCATTTTATCTCAATGAGAGCTTAACCAAACAGAATCGCCCTTTGCTCCAGCGAGCTATTAACCTCCGGAGGAAAAAACAAATCTTTGCTGCTTACTCTCAGACTGGAAGGATTTTCGTTAAAGTGTAAAAGGAAGGAAGGAGTTTTGAAATGAATAATACCGAGCAACTCAATGCTATCGTACTTGAGCACCTAGTCGGTTGCGAAGTGAATTGTACAAACGTTACATCGAATAGCCGCAACACGAGTTTCTGAAAATTTTGAATACTAAAATGTTTTATATTCATAGTATGTACATTAGCTGTCATTTATTCCCTCTTATTATTTGTTCAACTCACCTTCAAATATTCTTTTTCTCTTCATATACCTTTAGACTTTCGAAATGCAACATACGACTTACCTTATTTTATACACTAATGGTACTTGGATCTGGTTGTGCACTAAAATCATTTTATAATAATAGATTTTCCTTGTAGCAGTCTCAATATAAAGTCTGATAACACTCATAATAACTTGGCATTCTTGCTGAGAGTGCTAAATAGGCATCACAGTGGTCTCCGTATTTGTCATCTGAATGCTCAGAGTCTTTGCCCGAAAATGGATGAATTCTTTTGTTTGTCACGGAAACTTAGCTTAAGCCTGATATGCCAAATGTACTCTGTAACCTGCAAGGTTTTACTATTTTTCGGTGCGATCGCCTTCAAAGAGTTGGTGGTGGTGTGGCAGTGTATGTCCGCAGTGGTTACAAAACTAAACTAGTTTGCAAATGAGAACCTGACTGCTCTTTGGAGTATATTTTCATTGAAATATCAAATAGAGGAAGAACGGTTTTACTCTGTTCGGTCTATAGGCCCAATAAACATGTTTCGTTGATCCCGCTTGTTGCTGCGCCAGAGCAATTCAGCTGCAGTCTACCGGATATCATAGTATGTGGTGATTTAAATTGAAATTTGTTAAATCCTTGTGGGGGTCAAGCTGGGTACCAACACTTACTGCTAGGGGTTGATACCACTCCTCATGCACTGCATGGCGATATGTCTCCAATACAAGCCAAAACCATTTGCCGACTTACTCAATCGGCAAAGGGGACCTTGTCGTGGTGTTGGAGGCTGCTTGACATGCAGGGTAGAGGAGGGCAGGGCAGAAGAGCGCGCAAAACAAAGCCTACACTCTGTCAAGACCGTTAGTCGCGACTTAGGTCGCTCCTGCAAGAGTTGACCCTGCTCCAACAAAAGACTACGGATCTAGACTGAGAAGTCGAGAAACATCTCCCCTAATCCAGGGTGTTATGCGACCCGTGCCTATTGGATGGTTTGCAGCCAGGGGTAACCGGCTGTATTTTAACGGAGCCCTCCCGACACCGGGCCGCATCGGGTTGTAACGGTGGCCTTACCATGGTATGGGGCACTGCCTTTCTTTTTCCCCTTTTTACCCCATAGACCGCCAAGCTTGACCTCTGTCCGGCGAAGCGGTCGTAAGAACCAGTATGTCGCAAAATAAAACCAATGCCTCGGATGATTATAGAGAGGGAGCCTCTGACATGTTGTCAGAGGATGATCTCCTGGCCTCAAGCCAGGAGACCGTCGTGGGTTCCGAGCCGGTTGCGGGTACCAGCCATAGTACCTACACCGGTTCAAAAGCCCAATTATTTAAAGCGGTTCCGGATGCAGCAAAGAAGACTGACGGAAGTCAAGCTGTCAGAAAATCTTCGCGCAAACGCAAATCCTCAGGTGTTTTGGCAAAATCCAGGTACCAGAAGGCCATATTCATTCTTGCAAAGATTGCGAAGAACGCAGAGGCTGGCCCCCTGAATGAGCGGGACACCTCAGATAAAATTAAATATGCTGTGGTTGTGGAGGAGTATGAAAAACTTCTCGCAGCCAAAGAGTTAGGAACCACTGACCAGGGGACAGGTAAGCGAAATTTGTCCCATACGGAGACCACGCAGGTTTCTAAAGAGGCCAGGGTTTCAAAACCATCACCGCCAGCAGACCAACTTAAGGGCAACACGCGCACTTTTAGTGAGGTGACCAGGGATCACCTGCAAGTTGCTCTAATTGACGCCCACACTAACAGCGATCGGCGTATCTGTGAGGAGTGGAGTGAGGTGGAGGCCAAACTGTCAGAGCACGTCATGGAGTACGTGCTCAGCAACACGGGAGGCCCCCTGCCGAGTTTTGACTCGTCAGAGATCGTCAGAGGCTGCAGGGTCATCAAGTGCGAGGACGGATTCTCTAAAGAATTCCTGAGCGAGGTTATTGCCAAGTTTGGCGATGACTGGAAAGGTTTAAAGCTTAAACTAATTCCAGCTTGTGAAATTCCGAGGAGACCTCGGGCTCGCATTTGGATACCCAAAATGAAGTTAGAGGGTGCCAAATTAATTCAATACTTACGTCTGCATAACTCTGACGTTCCTATGGATGACTGGTATGTCATCCGCGCGGAGGAACCTCAGAAGTTCAGTACTTCCTTCCTTCTCTCAATTAATGAGGAGTGCCTAGGGGCACTGGAAAAGAAGGAATACAAGCTCCGCTTTGGCATTAGGCAGGTCAAAATGAAAATTTTAACCTCCACAAACCGCGAAGCTGATGCCGAGAATATTGGCGACCCCAATGAAATGCTAGCAGGCATGTCTCTGCGGGAAGAGGAACCATCAGCTGCTCCCCTACCCCATGTTGAAGGTAGCTCAGATTAATCTGCGTCACACGAAATGTGCTGCAGATAATCTGAGGGTCTTCATGATTAAGGAAGACCTCGACATCGGACTAATTCAGGAGCCTTGGATTAGGAACCTAGAAATCAAAGGACTCCAAGACAAAGGTTTCCATCTTTACTATCACAAAACATCAGGTAAACCAAGAGCTTGTATTATTGCTAAGAAACACATTAACGCATTTTTGTGTAGCAATTTTTGCAGTGCGGACCTAACTGTCGTCAAAATCGAATCCAAAGGGTTCAACCTGTACCTAGCGTCGGAGTACATGGCGCACGACAACCCTTCGCCCCCAGAGGAGATACATGCACTGGTACAAGCCCTGGACACTGGTGGTAACGATACCCTGCTACTAGGCTGCGATGCCAATGCGAGGCATACGGTTTGGGGAAGCAGTGAGACCAACCAAAGAGGTGAGTCACTTTTCGATTTTATTATCCAAAATAATCTTACATTATGCAACCAGGGAAATACGCCTACTTTTACTTTCCCATGCTCTTCGGGATTTAGAGGGTGGGAAGAGGTACTGGATCTCACGCTAGTTCGTTCCAATGCTGGGGTGACCGTGGACCGGTGGAGGGTATCAGAAAGATGTTTTTCAGATCATGCGTTGATAGAGTTCAACGTAGGGTTTGGTCTGGATTCGCCTCCGATCTACAGAAACCCCAGGAGGATCAATTGGTGTAGTTTCAGCTCCTTGGTCCGTACTCATTTAAACTCATATCCTTTACCGTCGAACCTAACTCGCGATGAATTGGACAAGTTTAGTGTGACTTTCGAGGAAGCCTTCAGGAAGGCCTTCGTGGTTGCATGCCCGATAAGTCGTAGTAAAAGGAAACTCCCGCCATGGTGGACTGAAGATCTGTCACTTCTCCGGAGGATGACTCGGGGTATCTTTAATGTCTGTCACAAATTAAAATTCTGGCAGCCTTATAAAGACTGTCTTCGTTACTACAAAAAGGCAATTAGGGCTGCCAAAAAGAACTCTTGGAGGGAATACTGTGAAGGCCTCAAGGATGTAAATGCTATGTCCAGGCTCAGTAAGATCCTGGCCAAAGAACATACCTGTCCATCTTACATCAAGAAAAGTGATGGTTCGTGGACGAACAGTACTATGGAATCCCTGGAAACACTAGTAGATATGCATTTCCCGGACAATTCTATAGAGACTACTCTTACTGGACGGGGCAGCGGGGATGTGCAGGAGGATATCCCGTGGCACCTTCTAGACACTATTATAACTAAAGAATCGATTACCTGGGCCCTAAAGAGTTTTGATTCTTACAAATCCCCGGGTCCGGACGGCATTTTACCGATTATGCTATGGAATCTAAGAGACACTGTGATTCCCTGGCTAACTATGCTTTTCAGGAACAGTTTAGCTCTCAGCTATGTCCCCAAGAACTGGAGACTGGTGAGGGTTGTCTTTATACCTAAGGTGGGCAGAAGAGGTCACTCAACGGCCAAGGATTTCAGGCCCATTAGCTTATCCTCCTTTGTTATTAAAACACTGGAAAGAATTATTGATCTTCATTTACGAAAAAACTACATTGTGGAGAACTGCTCAAAAATGCAACATGCGTACCTCAAGGGTAGATCCGTAGAAACGGCTCTTCACGAGGTCGCTGCACATATAGAACGATCTCTGCACTATAAGCAATTTACTATGGGCGCCTTCCTCGATATTGAAGGGGCCTTTAACAATATCCACTCAGATGCGATTGTGAGCGCTCTACTCCATGCAGGAGCCGATTCCATCATTGTAGCATGGATTGAAGCGATGCTGGGGACGAGAACCATTCAATCAGCTCTGGGTGACACTCTCATCCGTCGATCAGTTAGAAGAGGAACTCCACAAGGTGGAGTGCTCTCTCCACTACTCTGGGTGGTCGCGGTTGACGAACTCCTTAAGTCTCTCGGCCGAGATGGGATCAAAGCCGTTGCCTACGCTGATGATGTGGTGGTGCTGGTTTCAGACCCTTTTCTTTCTACCATCAGCGAAGTGATGGAAAGGGCTATGAAGATGCTGAGCAGTTGGACATACCGCTGTGGACTATCGGTAAATTCGGGCAAAACAGAGCTTGTCCTTTTCACCTCAAGAACGAAGATTCCCCCTTTCGGCCTGCCTAAGCTAAATGGGAGATCTCTCTGTTTATCCTCTAAAGCTAAGTATCCGGGTCTGGTTCTGGACTCTAAGCTTAATTGGAAACATAACATCGATGAAAGAATAAGGAAAGCAAGCATTGCCTTCTACACCTGCAGCAAGACGTTTGGCAAAAGATGGGGCCTGCGACCAGATATTATACTAAGTCTGTATGAGCTGGTAGTGCGTCCGATTCTTACCTATGGCGTCCTTGTGTGGTGGCCGGCTCTTTCAAAAGAATATAATATAGTCAAATTAAGCAAAGTACAGAGAACGGCATGCCTAGGTGCAACAGGAGCAATGCGCTCAACTGCATCTGCCGCCCTCAATACTATACTCCATATCCTACCCGTTGACCTTCAGTTGAAGTCAGAAGCAGCTTGCACCGCCCTGAGACTCAGGGAGGTGGGGATATGGAAACCAAGTTTGTATGGCCACGGTTCTATTCTGGACACATTACCACGTGAGGTAGTAGTGGCTAGTACAGACTATATAACTCCGGTGATCAGTCTCGAACGTCGATTCAAGACTGTCTTCCCAGCTAGGGAGGACTGGGCTGGTCACGACCCCGGAGGAAACAATATTAAAATATTTACAGACGGTTCCAAGGTGGATGAAGGAGTGGGAGCAGGCATCTTCTGTGATCAGCTAAACTTATCAAGGTCCTATAGGCTTCCGAACAGCGCAATAATTTTTCAGGCAGAAATTTTTGCTATACTGGAAGCGTGCAGGCTCTTAAATTCTACCAATTTTGGATCGCGAAGTGTAGCGATCATTTCCGATAGCCAAGCTGCCATTAAGGCTGTGAGGTCACCAGCCATTACCTCAGGCCTGGTAAAGGACTGTGTAGAGGAACTTAATCGTATTGGTAGCAGATCGGTCATATCCCTAGTTTGGGTTCCCGGTCACTCGAGTGTAACTGGGAACGAGATGGCTGACCAGCTAGCAAGAAATGGCTCTCACATGGATTCTGGACTAGCAAGACATATGCTAATCGGAATGCGTAGGGCCAAAGAACAAATAAGAGAACACTATATAGAGCTGGCTAAATGTAGGTGGAATAGCACACAGGGATGTGTTGTATCAAGAAAACTATGGCCCGACTATAATCGCAAAAGGACAATCGAATTGCTTAGAATGCCCAGAAGAGACATTTCTAAAATTGTCTTTACAATTACTGGACACTGGCCCATAGGGATACATGCCAGTAGGTTTGGTATCCCTTTCAGTGAGACCTGTCGTAGCTGCCGAGACTCTAATACCCCAGAGACTGTGCAGCATCTCTTATGTGAGTGCCCGGCGTTGGCGCGAACAAGATTTCTAGCAGTGGGAAGAATGTTTCCTGAGCACCTAGATTGGTACTCTAATGTTGATCTCGCTTCACTACTGCGTATCATCAAAGATTCAAAATGGTTATAGCTCCCTAGGGGAGCACCATTTCTTATTGTATGGGGTAGTGGCAACAAAACGGCGCCATGCGCTAATTGAGCCCGTAAGCGTCATCTTATGGACAGCCACTTAAACTAACTAACTAACTAACTAAATCCTTGTGAGTCAAAGTCGTTTGTTGATTATATGCATTCACTGGGATTAATTCCTGTGAATCAAACTTTTCCAACGCAATTTAGTAAGTCATCAAACAGTTTAGTTGATTTATTTTTTGTAAGCAAGTTTAATGACGTCAAATATTATGATCAATTATCAGCACCTGGCTTCTCTCGTCATGATCTTATATTTATAACTTATAATTTTGAATGTTGCTCTCACGACATGATAATTAAATACCGTGATTTTAAAAATATAAATTTAACTGAGCTTGGATGTGACATTCTAGAAATGAACTGGGAAAATATGTATTATATGCCTCAGGTTAATGAACAAGAAGAATTCTTTACACAGAGGATAATTTTTCTCTATAATGAATACATTCCCTTAAGAACTAAAGTTTGTAGAGCCGCAACCAGCGCCATCTACTCACCTATTAAACTCACCAGCGTCATCTACCCACTCAGACTATCACCTTATTTTTTCACTAATTGTAACCATGTTCATACCAAAGTCTGCGAACCAACGAGGTATATTAAGCTTTGCTTCGTTACAATTCTTTCATTCCATTTGCGACACTAAAGGTAAGAAGACCTCTCATTCGTGGCAGGCGTTGGTTTGCCGTTTGCTGAGGACCTTTCGTGTATGCTTTATGAATTGTACCAAACTGCAGTACGTGGTAGGCGATAGTTTACCCTCTGCATAAACGTATATATTTATTAGCATTACACATTTGAGAAGTTTTGCAAATACGTGGCAAGCGATAGTTTGTCGTTTTGCAAAACTTCATCCCTTGAAAATTTATAAAAAAAACACTTCGTTGTTTCGGCAGGCATCAACACTTATTCAAGAAATCACTAAATAAATTTAGCGACACTTAACAAAGAACTGCTAAAAATTGCCGCCCAACGTAGAAAACAAGTGAAATCCTGGAGTTACGCAGTGGAATACAAACTACTGAAAGAGAATTGAACAAGGCAAACGAAAAAATGGCAAATTTGACGGCAGAACAATTTAAAGAATTTATGGATACTGTGTTTGCATGCAATGTAAAGCAAGGTTCGTTTGTTGCATGCACGGCTAAATTTAGAGGCGAGCGTGATCCCCAGAAAGTGGAGGAATTTATTTCAGCCATAACAACGTTCAAGACAGTAGAAAATGTTCGCGACAAAGGTGCCGTCAATAGCATGCCGATATTGCTCGAAGCTGACGCAGCTGAATGGTGGAGTGGAGTGAAAGATGGCATCCATACGTTCAAGGAAGTCATAGAGAAACTTCGCGGAAGCTTTTCCCCACCCAAACCCGCATGGCGTATATATGCTGAACTTTTTGAATGTAAGCAGCAGAAAAATGAGCCAACCGACACCTTCGTTAGAAAGAAGCGAGCACTTCTCGCTCGCCTACCGCACATCCCAGTAGAGCGTGATCAAATAGATTTGCTGTTCGGGATGTTACATTCCCAAATACGCGAACGCGTGTTTCGACACAAAGTAAACAATTTTGAAGAACTTCTTAGAGACGCGAGAGAAACAGAACAGTGTTTAAGTGAAATAAATAATAAACCCGATGTATCCTTTAATGGCAGAAATAATGGCCCTTCGAGATGCAGCTACTGCAAGAAAAAGGGACACACGCATGAACAATGTTTTAAAAAGCGCGACGCTGCTACGAGATTAATCAAAACTACAAGCGATGTCACCTTGGCTAAAGCTAAATTAGTCTGCTACGGCTGCAATACACCAGGCTTTATTCGCGCCAATTGCCCTAATTGCAATAAAGCAACGAAATAAAATGCCGTGTGCTTTAATTCATTGGCGGTGCCGAAAACTGGTCATCAAGTCCCAATAGCTATTATCCAATTATTTGGCCTACCAGGACAAGCATATTTTGATACCGGAGCCCGTATAAGCGTCGCGAGCGAAAATCTCAAGCGCGTAATGGATTATAAAAATCGCAAATATGATGAAATCAAATACGACGTAACTCTGGCAGATGGAAACACCTCAACGCAAGATTGCCTATCGACGGTCTGCAAGATAGTAATTGGCGGCAGGTGCTTAAATATTAGATTTGTAATACTAAGCAACGCGAAAGGAACCCGCACATTACTCGGTGCTGATTTTATGCAAGAAGCGGGCATAGTCCTAAATATGGGTGAGAAATTTTGGTACCTTGAGGGAAATCCGGACCAAAAATTCGACTTCGTAAATGCACTTCCTTTGGGAAAGAATTTAAATGAAAACATTTCCATCGGTAAACGAAAACCTGTTGAATGCAATGCAGTCTCACCTAAAGCGCATAAGCAAACAAAGCACAAGCAGAATGACTATTCGCCAAGAACCATTCAAGCTATATTTAAAGATTCGCTACCTGTTAATGCTAACAGTCCCACTAGGAATGTAGACACGACCCTCTTTGAAGGCGTGAGGTATATCGGGCCTACACCTGACGACTGGTTTACGCAACTGTTCAGCATCGATTTTAAGTATTTAAAGAAATCGGATGGCATGCAGCTATCAACACAACAAAGGATTGACTTCGAAAACGTGCTCTCGAAACATGAAGAAGTGTTTGGTACGATTGCTGAGCCAAAACCATACGCTGAGCACAGAATTTAGACGGGCGAGCATTTACCAATTCTTTACGGCCTTATCGCCTATCGTTTGCAAGAACAAAAGATCTGAAAAATAAAGTCGAAACAATGGTCGAAAATGACATAATAGAAGAATGCGATTCGGCGTGGACTTCACCAGTTTTGATGGTCCCTAAAAGGATGGTGGTGTAGGAGTTTGCGTCGATTACAGGAAATTGAACGCCATAACCGTTCCTGACAAATATCCACTACCGCGCATGGACGATCTCCTTCATGCTGCTAAAACCACTAAATTTATGAGTACTTTAGACTTACAAAGTGGGTACTATCAAATAAAAGTAAATGAAAAAGATTATCCCAAAACTTGTTTTATTACACCCTTTGGAACATTCAGTTTTAAAAGAATGCCGTTTGGTCTACGAAATGCACCGGCAACATTTCAACGACTTATGGATAGGTTTAAAACAACTCTACCTTCAATAAATCTCCTAGTTTATCTTGACGATCTAATTATCTGTTCTCCATCATTTACCGAGCACCTCAAAGACCTCAACATGGCCCTCGAAAAATTAAACACATTCAAGTTACGAGTCAATACGAAATGTAAATTCTGTTGCGCTCAAATAAAATTTTTAAGACACATGTTAACACCAGAAGGCATAAAGGCAGATCCTGAAAAAACATTAGCAATTAGCCAGCAAAGGGAGCCCAAAAACGTCAAAGAAATAATCTCTAAGATATGCAAACATTGCAAAACCTCTTTGTGAATTAACCAGAAAAAACTTATTGTGAAAATGGGGTGATTATCAACGTAATGCTTTCAATTTATTAAAAGAAAAACTAATAACTGCACCAATTCTGAAACAGGCGGAAGGTAACAAGCCATTCACAATAAAAACCGACGCCAGTGGTTACGCTCTGGGAGCAGTTCTACTCCAGGGGAAGGGAGAGCACGAACACCCTATAGAGTACGCGAGCAGACTACTTACCAAAGCCGAAAAGAATTACAGCACTAAAGAACGTGAAGCCCTGGCTATAGTATGGGTATGCGCAAAGTTCCGAGGCTACATAGAGGGCGAACAAATTAAACTTATGACCGACCATCAACCTCTAAAATGGCTTCTCACCATGAAAGCGCCGACTGGACGATTAGATCGATGGGCCTTGCAACTACAACACTATAATTTTATCGTTGATTATATACCCGGTATATATTATATACCCGGTATATACCCGGTACCCGGTATAATTATTTCGTTGATTATATACCGATTATACCCGGTAAAACCAATTCGATGGCCGATATGCGGAACAGAATTGTTGGAGTCGCGAAAATGTTTTTAGAGACAGTAAATATCAGTGGTTACGAACAATTAAAAGAAGCCCTCGTTACAGAATTTATGCGCGAATGTGATAGTGGTGAAATACACAAAATGTTATCTGTGAGAAAAAAGAACAAAAGTGAATTCTTCCATGAGTACATGTTATATATGCGAAAAATTGAACAACAACGAACCACCGGACGATCGGCGAACACAGGAGATCACAAACGACGTTCCGACATCAACACCAACGAAGCCAAGAGCGCAAACCGAGAGTCCAGCAGGTGGCAGCCATATAAATTCAGAAGAAGGGGAAGCTGCTGCGGTACCAGACCCCGAGCAGAGAGATTTTTCGCCGCTCCTGGATGAGCCCACTATCAACCATATTCTACAAGACATCGATGATGACGTATTGTCACTAGACTTCTTGGACGACTTGGACCGGAATCCCAACAATAACGCCGAAATACTTGCTGCCGCGGTTAACTCGACCCAACACGAACCCACCCTAGAAGAAGCAATAAAGAACGTAATGGCAAAATGATACAGGGGTGGACGTCTGAGCGTCCGTCGGATGATACAAGGTAGGTGGTACCGCATAAGGGTCTCAAGAATCGGCAAGGTGCACACTTCTCCGGAATAAGGGGAGAGTGTGATGAACAAATTGCTGACACATTTTGTTCACACAAAAAAAAAACGCAGCAACGCAGTCAAACAGCAACACGAATTCCATTTCTAAAAAAAAGAATGAATTTATCTATGAATATAACTTAATTATTGGATGTGATGCTAATGCTCACCATATTTCTTGGGGGAGTATAGATTGCAATGGTAGAGGTTTAGCCCTATTTGACTTTCTTAATGCCAACGACCTGATGACTGCGAATAAGGGTACGGATGCTACCTTTATTAACAGGAACAGAAGGGAAGTTTTGGATATAACTATTTGTGATAGCATTACCGTAGAGAGAATTGAGGATTGGCACGTTTCTCGTGCACATTCATTCTCGGATCATCTCTATGTTTGCTTTAGGTTCAATTCTATGGGCAGGAAAACTGTTATATAGGGATAAGAAAGCCACAAACTGGCCGAAATTTACTGGGTTGGTTAAAAAGTGGCTAACAATAAATAATGGGGACTCATTCATGACCGTAAGGGATATAGAAAGAGAAACCTATACAATTACAAAGGGGCTAGTGCGAGCTTATGAAAAAGCATGCCCTCTTAAAAGTGCAAAACCTCCAGGGAGCAAAGCTTGGTTAACCCACGAACTTAAAGACCTGAGAGCGCATTCTCGGAAATTATTTAATAGAGCTAGAAGGCTCAATACAGCCAATCATTGGGATAATTACCAATGTGTGTTAAAAGAGTATAAAAAGAAACTTCGTGAGGCGAAGAGGAAATCGTGGAGGACTTTTTGTGAACAAGTCGACACAGTAAATGATGCAGCTAAGGTTAGGAAGCTTCTCTTGAAGACCCATTCCCAACCAGAGTTGGTCTTAGGAAATAATGGAACCCGAGCTAATAACTTGGAGGAATCCATTCAAAATTTAATGAAAGAACACTTCCCAAACTGTCTAGGACAAAGCACGGCCTTAGGCAGAGAGGCTATATTTGAGAAATGGGAGGGGGTAACCATTACAGGTTACATGGTAGGTAAAGCCATAAAAGGCTTCAACCCACTTAAGGCATCAGGACCGGATGGCGTCTTCCCAGCAATGATGCAAAATTTCGGAGAGATGTTAGAGGAAAGATTAGCCAAATTATATACGGCCTGCATTCAATTCGGATACACGCCAAGATTATGGAGACAGGCCAAAGTAGTATTTATACCGAAACCGGGAAAAGCCGACTACAATTTGCCAAATAATTATAGACCTATAAGTCTAACCTCATTTATGCTTAAAACCATGGAACGTGTATGCGACAGCATGGTTAAGAAAAACATACCGAGAGATCTGTTGACGTTTAAGCAACATGCTTACGTTAAGGGTAGATCAGTAGAAACAGCATTACAGAGGTTAGTGCATAGCATAGAGAAATCTAGAAATCTTTAGAAAAAATGGAATACACTCTCGCGGCCTTTGTGGATATAAAGGGTGCCTTTAACAAGGTTAACACTGATACACTGATTAGGTCACTGGGGCTCTTCGACGTGGACCGATCCATAATAAGATGGATTGGACACATGTTGAGAAACAGGTACATATGGCGTGAACAGTGTGGAATAAAAATAAAAGGTAGGGTGTTACAAGGTACTCTACAGGGGGGTATATTATCCCCCCAGCTTTGGGTCATTGTAATACACAGCCTCCTTAAGAGGTTAACAAATAAGGGAGTGAGGGTGATATGCTATGCTGATGATATAGTCATATGGGCCTCAGGAAAATTCCCCCGTTATTTGGTTAGGAGGATACAGGAAGCACTGGGAATAATTGGCGATTGGGCTGAACCGAGGGGTTTAACTGCTAATCCTGACAAAACGGAGTTATTTTCGGGGAATAGAAAGGTAGAAGTGTTTGACCTATCGACTCTAGGAGGCAAAGAAATTCAATTGAAAGACAAGGTCAAGTACCTGGGGGTTATTCTTGATAGGAAACTCAAATGGAAAGACCACATTGAAAGCAGGGTAGCCAAAGCATATAGGCTATGGAATACTTGTAAGAGGTGTATTGGCTCTAAATGGGGGCTAAAACCGGAAATGGTGAGATGGTTATATTTATGCGTGATACGGCCAACGTTGACCTACGAGTCAATAGTCTGGTGGCATGCATTGGACACCAAGAGGTACGCTAAGATTATGGA
>OZ016502.1:10756658-11019496 GCA_963966595.1 Physocephala rufipes
AATGTTTGATGTAAGTTTGCATAAATCGCACTATTTCTAATCGATGTAAAATGTAACTTAAATTTAAAATACAAAATTCAAATGTAATTATGTACATAAACCTTAATGTAAAATTACATAAATGTAATCTCGCATGTACATACATACTCATTATGAATATTCGATGGGACTCGAATAATTATTAAGGAGAGGCGAGTTCTATAGTAACAGTTGTATGGTAGCTTATTGTCAATAGTGGTAAAAACGAAAGTCTGGCATCTCAGCAAAACAGCTGATCGAATTCGGCTCGGCAAATTGTCGCCTCCAGGTTACTGCAAATGGATGCACGCGCTTCCGGTTTTGGACTTGACGCAACAAACACCATTATCTCGCGCTCTCCATAAAAAACTTTTAAAGAATCGTACGAATAAATCTTCAACTGAAAACCCGTTGGGTCTTTGTGAAAACCATAGTTTTAATTTAACTTGCATAGCCTAACACACATAAACGCATGCATATTCTCACACATGCAATGTGTGACCTAAATTACCTAAAGCGAGTAATAACAAACTTTTACAAAATGAAGAATATAATTGCAGCAACAATAATTATTACCTTGAGAGTAATCTTAGGAATAGAAATGTGCAACAAAAATTGTACTAATTTTATTCAGTTAAACTTTACAAGTTCAAAGCTAAGAGTTGTAACTGATAGCATAGACACAAGGGTTGAAGCTTATCAAAACAGCATAAATGTTTTCATATTGAGAAGAAACATTTATCGTCATGTTATCAAAGTTGGCCAGTCAGATATTAATACCATAAAAATGGAAGACGGACCTATGTTACCAGATGCACTCGAATCACAACAGTGGGTTTTGTCAAATCAATGTCAGATTGGCTCTTTATGCATTCCTGGCTATGATTGCTATGGAGGAGGGTTACAACACTGCGAAGATTTAGGTTTAAATCCAAGCTGGGTAAAAGAGAGGCAGCTTGAATTCAAAGGAGCTACATGGGTATCAAGGGATTTTTCAGGATCAAAGGCATGTGTACAGGATTGGTCATGCTCTATAGAAAAACACACTGCAACTATTAATTTACATTCTGATGGAACTCCATATATAAAACCAGGAATAAAAAGGATAAATCTTACTGATTCAATATATTATCAAGAAGGTGACTTCGTCGTAAATTTAAATGGAAAGATTGAAAAAAGATTTTTTGACACTAAATCTAAATGCATCGTTGACAAGGACCATTATTATTGTGATGTAGATATTAGTGGATTAAATGTTAATACATAAGTTATACGTGATTATCCTTGCAAAGTTGAATTAGCATATTACCAGCCCTATTCTGCTTGATTGGTTGACACCGATTTGTCAATATCTTTTTGTTTTTTCATTGTAAAGTATGCTATTCTGCAAAATTTTTGACAGTACAAAAACTATTAAAGTTCACCATGCATGGTGAAATTGAAAAACAGGTAAAACAGCTGTTTTGAATTTCAAACATAGAAAAAATTGAAGCGACTGCTAAGTAAGTTTATTCTATAAATTATCTTTTTATTTCTTATTATATTGTATATACAATACAATGCATATCTTTACAGAACACCGAAATTCCCACGTGCTACAGAAGAGCAGCTCCATTTTTTTATTGATTTTTGCCAACGTCACCCAGAGATTAATGGAAAAAATAATCCTCAATCTCCGGCGCTGGTACAGGACAGGTGGCGAGAGCTGGCCGGGCTTTGCGAGGGCCATCTAGAACGGCGGTAAAATGGAAGGAGGTAAATATTGTTTATACATGTAATTAGAAAAACATTTATATGAATATTTTTCTTAGACTTTGTCGGTGTGGAGGAGCCAAATAAGAGGTAGAGCTCGAGCAAAAAAGGCAGAACGAATGCGGACTGGCGGTGGACCATGCAGCAAGCCGCTGACAGAATTCGAAGAGCGTGTGGTTCATACTTTCGGAAAGGTTGCGGTCGACGGGCTGAACGGTGTCGCCACTCTGGGAATAGAGGTAATATTTACAATATCGTTTGTAGTTCTCTAGTGTATGATTTGTATTTGCAGAACATCCCACCAGACAGAGCTTCCATGCAAGGTTGGCTCAGCTCAGCTCCGTCGGCCGCAGGCAGTGGCCACCTGGGTCCGCTGCCTGCTTCTTCATCTGTGAGGATGTTTTCAAGAACGTCGGAAATAGTTGAACTCGACCTCAGAATCGAAGAAAAACGAGATGCTCGTGATGCTGGTTTTCTCCAAGCGCAATTGGCCACAGCCGCAGTAATCGAAAAGCTTGCAAAAGCGATTGATGAGATGAAAAAAACCTAAATAAACATTTTGAATGTATTTATATTTTTATTTTTAATTTAAAGAGTATTAATATATCTGGTACGAATATGGGCTCCTTCTCTTAAATTGTCGTGATGTGAAATTTCTGCTTCATTAATGGATTGCTCAACTTCCTCTTCATCAATGTTTAAAACTTCGCCATTCTTTAGTAGAATATTGTGCAGAATTGCACACGCGTAAATGATTTTTGCAGCCTTATCGTGGCTGTAGTGCAACACACGATGTTTTGACAAGCATCTGAAACGAGACTTCAATACGCCGAATGCTCGTTCAATGACATTGCGGCTCTTGTTGTGTAGCTTGATGTACTTTACTTGTTTATTTCCGTTGGGCTCAGCCAATGGGGCAAGGAGCCAAGGCTCCAGCGGATATCCTTGGTCACCTATCAACCACGTATCCCGCCGAGCATCGTGGTTTTCAACCATATGCGCCTTTATTGGCGAAGTAGCCCAAATGCCAGAATCGTGGCAAGAGCCATGATATTTAGCGTTAATCGATGTAAATATCAAGCGGTGGTCACAAATTTGTTAAAGTAATAATTAAGTGTGCAAAACTTTCTTACATTGACGAAAACTGCGTAACCTACCGCTTCTACATTCAGAGAATAGACTGCTTTCCTGTTCATATATAGGTTCATGGGAGCTTCAGGGGTGGAGGTTTGAGCAACAATAACAACGTGGGTACAATCAATCGCACCCACCGTTCCCTTAATTCCGAAATTATGAAAAAAGCTATAGGCAAACAATATTACCGAAAAATAATTACCAAATAATACCAAATCATACCCTGATTCTATTACTGCTTTTCCTTTAGCAGTAATGGGAAACCTTATTTCCTTTCCTTTTAATGCGATTTATAAATTCGCCATTGCGTGGATGCTCCGTGAAACCGACGATTGGCTCATCGGCAGCATGCAATGGTTTCCAACGCATTTTGGACACACAGGAACCTTGCCAAAAAGGGTAAAGAAGTCCTTTGCGTGTCAAAGGGCTGGACTTCTTCCATTAGTCTCGCACACAAGTTTTTGTTCAATCGAAAATTTTGAATGAACACTTCATCCGAAAGTGAAAAAGGATTACTATCATCCCGTAATTGCCTCAAAAAACGGCGCCTTTGAAAACGTTGCTCACTTTCCTCATCATTATTTTTTTAAAGCAATAAAAGTAAATATTCCATTATTTTCCTTTTTGTACAAAATCAATCACTCCAATATCGCAAAAAATACAAGAATTCAGGATGTTTAAAGATTTTGAAGCTTGTCAATACCTCATCTGATTTTGACAGTCATGTCAGGAAAAAAAATTTGAAATTAACTTTAGAATACCAAATTTTACAAATTGTCAAAACTTTACAATTTGTCAATATGGTGAGACAGAGCAGTCGTATTTTCTTCCGTTGAAAAAAAAAAGAAATTTTATCAACTAAAAAAAAAAGAAAATTTTCTATTAATAATTTTCCGGAGCCCTATTCAAATTGGAGCATCACAATTCAATGGTGGCAGCTGTTAATATAGCAGAAAATATTCCTCCGGATAAATACATTTCAAAAAATGGTGTTAATTTGCAGCCAGTAAACGTTACCGAAACTCTACAAAGAACAGATGTGATGGATTGTGATTTTGGTATAAACACGGATAAAGTAAAATCCAAACGACGTAAGACTTCTAAAGATGTCAAACTCGATCTGGCCACATTTTCTTCACGAAGTCAAGATCAACAACAACGTGTACCAGTTACAATTCAGACAAATTCACAAAACAGGTTCGCAATCTTGGGTGAATTAGACATTCAAGCAGACACTTGTGCCGCAACGTCCAGCAGTCAACGAAATTCAAGATCCAAGGATCTAACACAAATAGATAAGTCTTTCTGCCCTCCTATTTTCTTATTTAAAGTGAATATACAAGAATTAGTCAAACAACTAAAAGAAAAAATATAACATTTAAAATTGTGAACAAAAACAAGTTCAAGAGTAAGCTATATTTGAAGGACGTATCAACTCATTCTGAGATGATGCAGTTGCTCAAAGAAAGAAACATAGATTCTTTCACCTATACGCCAAAAGAAATGAAACGTGTCAGATTGGTTTTACGTGGTCTTTATTACAAAACAGAACTTGAAGAGATTAAGAATGCGATTGATCTTTTAGTTCCAAATACAGTGGAGACAGTTTCTAAATTCACTACTGCCTTTTCGAGAAAAAACAATCATGATACTGGCCTCTTCTTAATTACATTATTTACTGGAAAGCCATTTAAAGAAATTACCGGTATTCATTCCCTCCTTCATCAAAAAATTTCTTGGGAATCCCCCAAAGACACGAAACACGAAGTTCAGTGTTGGCGTTGCCAAAAATGGGGCCATATGTCCCGAAACTGTAACAGGCCCTTTGCATGTGTTAAATGCGATCAATTGCACGGCCCAGGCGAATGTCAATTCATTTCGAACAGTACTGATCTACCCTTTTGTGTGAACTGTCAGCAACGTGGCCATCCTTCTAATTTTAAAGGTTGTTCAGTTTATAGAAGATATGTTTTGAACAAAAAACAACTGAAACATGAATCTTCTGAAAGAAAATCCTTGGCTTCTGCTAATATTATGAAATCGGTTTCGAATATAAACTTTATTCAACCTAAAAAATCTTTTTCAAGTTTGTTTAAGAACTCTGAACCTAAAACGATTGAGAAATCTTCTCTTGTAGAAGAATTTTTAAAAATTGCTAAATTCTTGTGCAAACCAGAAGAGCTTTCTCTCGAAGACAAATTGAAAATGTTCCTTTCTGAATACAAATCTCTCTCTACTAATGAAGCTAAGAAACGCTGCTTAAATCTTCTAAACGATGTAAATGACTATTATGGCCCATAATTCTCTAAGTCTTTTATCGTTTAACGTAAGATCTCTTATTGAAGTGAGTCGTAGGCTTGATTTACTAAATTTGTTAAAATTCAATAACATTGACATTGCATTCATACAAGAAACACATCTACGACTGAATCAAAAAATTTATTTAGAGGAATACACGTTTCTTCGGGACAACAGCCCTCTGGGAGTTGGCATAGCGGTAAGAAAATCATATAAATTTTCTAAAGTTAACATTTCTGGCTTAAGTTTTCCAAATCTATTTGTTATAATCAATTCATTAGTTAACGGCATTAGTAAAAAATTTCTCTTTGGGTCTATTTACATTCCTTGCAATTTTTAACAATCTAAAATTTATGACGGGCTTTCGGCCTTAGCACACTTTACACAAAATTTTGATGGAACTTTTATAGGTGGGGACTTTAATGCCAAAAACGTTGCCTGGGGTGACATCATTAACAACTCCAATGGTAACGCATTTAATATTTGGTTGCAACACTATTCTTTATCTTTCGTAAGACTGTCAGACTCTACTCCCTCTTATCCTAATGGATTTTCTTTTCTGGACCATTTTCTAATTTCTTCAAATGTAGTCAATATCATTAACCCAAATTTCAATATCTAAAGTCTCCCAACATTTTCAGATCATTTCCCTCTTAAAATTGATATTAAATTCTCTAGTTTTGAAATTCTTGTTCAACCTTCGATTAGTTTTACCACCTTTAAAAAAACTAACTGGGAATTATTTAAAAAGGACTTAACTCAAGAAATTCTAAAAAAATTTCCAAATCCGGCCAAAAATTTAAGCAATTCAGAAATAGATGACTTCATCATGCATTTCTCGAATTCAGTTAATCAAGTATCTTTTATTCATTCGGATAAAACTGTAAAACACACAAAATTTACTGTCTCGGATAACATTAAAAAATTGTTTAAAATTAAATACCGTTGGCAAAAAAATTTGAAACATATTTACCATAGACATTTAAATTATTCAAATCCTGACTATTTGCTCCTTTCAAAACAAATTCAGCTCTTAAATATTTTAATTAACAGGCAAGTTGAGTTAGAGCAATCACAAATTTTTAATGATAAATTGAAAAAAATTAAACCTGGTCCAAGAGCACACAGACAAATATATAAACTAACATCAATTAAAAAAAAAGTGAAATTAGGAACCTGTCAATAAATGGTGTAATATTAGAGGACGACGTAATAAAATTGCGAAAATTACACGAACATTTTTCTTATATTTATAATGACTGTTCTTCATTCAGAGATTTTTCGTTTATAGAAAAAACTTTAAATAGAACCTTTTCACAAATGTCTTTAAATAATTTCTCATTTAATCATGATTCATCAGCTGTTAATTCACATCATCTTCCAGAACTGACTTTTGTGGACGAAGTTCTTTCTTGTGTGAAAAAACTTAATAACAAAAAGTCATTTGGATTAGACAATCTTTCTAATTTTTTAATTAACAAATTTCCAATGAAAGCATTCGAATTTATTACAATTATTTTCAACAATTGCTTAAGCAATTGCTATTTTCCTGATTCTTGGAAAGTTTCTAAAATTATTCCTATACAAAAAAAACCTAACAATCACGAAATATCTAACTTGCGGCCTATATCTTTATTATCAAATCTGGGGAAGCTTTTCGAAAATATTATTCGGATTAAAATGGATCACGGAATTAATTCATCATATATACCAAATTTACAATTCGGTTTTAAAAAAAATCATTCCACAGTTGATGCCTTATTGAAATTTCAAAATGACATTATTTCTAACTTACGCAATCGTTTGTGTACTGTTGCAGTCTCCCTTGATATTGAAAAGGCTTTTGACCGAGCTTTTCATAATGGAATTTTGTTTAAAATGGTGAGAATTGGGTTTGATCCCTCAATTATTAAACTTTTTAAGAGCTTTTTCACCAATAGAAAATTTATTGTACAACTCAATGGAACATATTCCAATTTAGGTGATATAAGCTGTGGAGTTCCCCAAGGCTCTATTTTAGCCCCTCATCTTTATAGTATTTTCATGTCTGACTTTCCACATTTCGAATCATCTTCCACAGGGCTATTATACGCTGACGACTCCCTTCTTTATTCTCATCATGAATCTCCGAAAATTGCGTTAAATAACGTAATGCAGCACTTATCATCAGTAAAAAATTTTTACGACTATTGGGGAATTAAAATTAATACCTCCAAATGCGAAGCTATCTGCTTTAAAAATGCTTCAGGAAAATGCAAATCTTTTGTAGTCCCAGAAAGCAAAACATTACAATTAAATTTGAATGGCTCAGAAATTCCTTTTAAAAATAATATTAAATATCTCGGTATTAACTTCTACAACCTTTTTAAATTCAACAAACATGCAAGATCGGCACTAAAAAAATCTTATAAAATCTTAGGTTCGCTTTCAAAAATATTTTCTAACAAAAATTTACCTCAGAAAACGAAACTGTTGCTTTACAAAACTTGTATAAGACCGGTTTTTCTTTATGGCTTTCCAATTTGGTTTAGTGTATCTCCTGCAATCATTAAAGAATTTGAAATTTTGGAGCGTAAAGTGCTGAGACATTGTATCGGTAAATATTTCCAAAGTCCCACAAAAAGATATTCCAACCGTTTTGTGTATTCAGAGGCTAAAATAATACCTATTGGTATCTACATTTGTGATATCTTAAATAAATTTATAATTAGATCCGCTCACCACAGTAACCCTCACATTGTCGACATCTTCAATCAACAAAAACAATTTAGTTGGTCAAATACAACTTATTTGTCGCCATTTGGTTTCCAAAATGAGGAACCTACAAATTTAGATCTGTTTTCGTTATGTCATAATTTTTATAAAAAAACCCTTCCTGGTTCTCACAGGGGATAAGAAAATTACATTGACCTTGTTTTTGTAGATTTATATGTAGATTTAAGTTTAGTATTAGTTTAATATTATTTGTAAGAGTTAGTTATAAGTATATAAATAATTTTTAAGAGATCTAAATTTTAGTACTCTCACAATATGTTAACTCCGGGAGCAAGAGTGTTTTCTTTGATTTTTTATTTGTTTATTACAAATTCATTGCTTCTTATCCACAGGTTAGATACCGTTTTTATTGTTAAAGTATTAAGATATTACATTATAGTCTTAATTTAATTTTGTACTTACTTATTACATGAATTATGGTAATATCAAGGATTACAAAAAGGACTCAATAAAAATTCAATTCAAAAAAAAAAATTCAATATGGTGAGTCTTGTCAAACGATTAGAATAGGGCTGTACTGCCTTCAGGGCATCTGCCTTCAAGCCACAATACTTTTATTAATAATGTATATCCAGATTCATTAGCTACAACTGATGATTTAAGCTTAATTAGAGATGAAGTGGTTAAGTTTATAGGATTTACAAATTATAATAATCTTCTTTTACAATCTGAACTATATCAATATAAGGATCTTTTGAATAAATTGATTCTTAGTGTTGCTAGGTACAATCCGTTTGTAATCAAGGATATTGTTGGGATGAATGTATAGGTTCAAAAGAATGGTATGTATTTACGTGCATGTCCTTGTAAGTCTTTAGATAATGAATGTGATGGAGTAGAAACACCTTTCGAGTCAAGTTCACATTGTGATGTTCTAAATGCTAACACTATAGATGTTATAAAATTAACAAACTTGGAAGAGATACTCCCTACTGAGATTGATTTCAGAGGCAGAGAAACAACTGTTTATGAGACTGAAGAAGAGAAAGAGAGGTCACATAGAGAAAACTTTGAGATCCCTGATTATAATAAAGGTGATGGAATGGGAGGAAATTTTTCTGGATGGCTTTCTAATTTTTCTGGTTTCACTGGGATATCATCCTTTCTGCCATATATAAATAGTTTTATGATATTATTAATTTTAGTAAGAGGTAGATAAAATTTGATTTGTTTTGCCTTAATAAAAATTATATGTAAAAAAAACCACATGCAATGTACAACAGTACAACGTACAATGTACACACGCTATGGAAATACTCGTATCTAAATATGCATAATATGCATAAACGCATGCATATTCTCACACATGCAATGTGTGACCTAAATTACCTAAAGCGAGTAATAACAAACTTTTACAAAATGAAGAATATAATTGCAGCAACAATAATTATTACCTCGAAAGTAATCTTAGGAATAGAAATGTGCAACAAAAAGTGTACTAATTGTATTCAGTTAAACTTTGCAAGTTCAAAGCTAAGAGTTGTAACTGATAGCATAGACACAAGGGTTGAAGCTTATCAAACCAACATAAATGTTTTCATATTGAGAAGAAACATTTATCGTCATGTTATCAAAGTTGGCCAGTCAGATATCAATACCATAAAAATGGAGGACGGACCTATGTTACCAGATGCACTCGAATCACAACAGTGGGTTTTGTCAAATCAATGTCAGATTGGCTCTTTATGCATTCCTGGCTATGATTGTTATGGAGGAGGGTTACA
The DNA here is from genome assembly GCA_963966595.1 of Physocephala rufipes. Classification (NCBI taxonomy): domain Eukaryota; kingdom Metazoa; phylum Arthropoda; class Insecta; order Diptera; family Conopidae; genus Physocephala; species Physocephala rufipes. The sequence continues at coordinate 10,766,360 of OZ016502.1, forward strand.
ACACTGCGAAGGTTTAAGCTCAAATCCAAGCTGGGTAAAAGAGGCAGTTTGAATTCAAAGGAGCTACATGGGTATCAAGGGATTTTTCAGGATCAAAGGCATGTGTACAGGATTGGTCATGCTCTATAGAAAAACACACTGCAACTATATATTTACATTCTGATGGAACTCCATATATAAAACCAGGAATAAAAAGGATAAATCTTACTGATTCAATATATTATCAAGAAGCTTACTTCGTCGTATATTTAAATGGAAAGATTGAAAAAAGAATTTTTGACACTAACGGCTCTATTCTGGCTGGTTTACTAAAGTCACCACTTTTACAAATAGTAAATATTTTACTATTTACAAAGGTTTCGTATTCTGAGAAAAATTGAAAAAATATTTTCCTTATTATTTTGTAAAAATCAGAAAACGTGTTGACAATTTTTTGAAATCACAGCCAATTCGAGTTTTACTTACGAATTGAACAATTTTAATTTTTTGACCGTGAAAATAATTATGGAAGAAGACATTCTTTTAAACGACAAAGAAGAATTGAGAGGCGCCGTTACTTAAGACACCTTCGCGATGTTAATGATCCATTTTTAATGAACGAAAGAGAGTTCATAAAAAATTTTCGATTACCGCAATCTTTAGTTTTAAATATTATAGAATAAATTCAGCCTTATGATATTCATAAAACCCGATTACCATTAACGGTAAGGTTCCTCATAGCCATATATTTCTTTGGGCACGGTTCATACCAAAAATGCGTAGGCATCACTGCATCCAACCAATGAGTCCAATAATCAGTGTCACGCACCATTAATGAAATATCAAAATTATTAATTCGGGTAAAAAATAAGGAAATTGCATTTCCTAAATCTATTGAGGAACAACTAGTAGTTCAAACAGGGTAAGGAAGGTGTCTACCTTATACCTTGTCATACATCTACATACTCATAATATTTCCTATTTGTAGATATTTTGCGAAATATGGAATTTGTGATCTACTGAAAATAAGTAATTTTACTCAAATGGCTTTTAAATTTCATTATGAAAATATACTTTCCTTTATAAATTTTTCATTTATAATAATATTTAAATTTGAACGCTACAACGAAAACTTTTTGACATTTAGATTTTCCCCATGCATGGTGAACTAAATAAGTTTATCAGTTGTAAACAAATTTTCAGAATATCAATATTTAGTAAATTTTACTAGAAATTTACAAAAGCAGAAATATAATTTATAGTAAAGTTTATTTTCGGAATAGAGCTGTAAATCTAAATGCATCGTTGACAAGGACCATTATTATTGTGATGTAGATATTAATGGATTAAATGTTAATACATGGTTTATACGTGATTATCCTTGCAAAGTTGAATTAGCATATTACATCTGCCTTAGTTCAAGTCACAATACTTTTATTAATAATGTATATCCAGATTCATTAGCTACAACTGATGATTTAAGCTTAATTAGAGATGAAGTGGTTAAGTTTATAGGATTTACAAATTATAATAATCTTCTTTTACAATCTGAATTATATCAATATAAGGATCTTTTGAATAAATTGATTCTTAGTGTTACTAGGTACAATCCGTTTGTAATCAAGGATATTGTTGGGATGAATGTATACGTTCAAAAGAATGGTATGTATTTACGTGCATGTCCTTGTACGTCTTTAGATAATGAATGTGATGGAGTAGAAACACCTTTTGAGTCAAGTTCACATTGTGTTGTTCTAAATGCTAACACTATAGATGTTATAAAATTAACAAACTTGGAAGAGATACTCCCTACTGAGATTAATTTCAGAGGCAGAGAAACAATTGTTTATGAGACTGAAGAAGAGAAAGAGAGGTCACATATGTAGGGTTTGAACCTTTTCAACTTTTTATTGTTGAACTTCCTGCTTAAAAAAATAATTTTCAATTTTTTTGTTTTCAAACAAAAATTGTTTTTTGTCAAGAAGTTCAAAATAATTTTCATTCGCTATTCAAAAATAATTTTGTGAACACGTATATATTTCAATGTGTAATAAAAAAATATTCTTTTATAAAATATTGATTGATTAAAATTGTTTAACCTGGACACCTACAATTGGCGATCCTGCCAGGAGGCAGCAAAAAAAAAACAAGAAGAAGCATCATAAATAAAAAAGGAGAAAGCATCTAAATAAAATTTCAACCAAACATCATTTAAAATTATGGAATTTTACACAATCAGAATCATTCCAAAATATTCAATAATTTCGCTGTGATATTCAATGCGATACGCGTACCGATATTTACATCAAAATATAGACGATTCCATTATCATAAAACAGTGCATCGTGACAACCATCATCACAAAGCAGTACACCATCATTCCAGTGGATATCAATAACAACTAGCTCAGCCGTCATAAACTACAATTGCCACAGTAGACAACTTTATCAACGTTGACCAGTAATACATTATTATCGAGGGAGCTATCAACATCAATCAGATACAAGAAAATACAAGATAAGTTATTTATATTATTCAGATTTTAAATTATTTATATATATTCCAAATATCAGTGAATAATTAAACTAATATAATTAAAATTAACATGAGATATTAAAATTAAAAAAAAACAAAATAATAATTAACGCATTATACGATTAACGCATCATTATATTAAAATAACTTATTTACTCTTTTAACTAAATTGTATTCTAAAATATATCTCTAACTAAATTAACCTACTAATAATTATATATTAATCAAACTACATTACTCGTTACATAGTTACTAGTTCCTATACTTACCGTGTTAATACTATCTTAGCGTATCGTAATATAAATTGTAAACTCACCCTCCCTGTATCACAATGTTTCATTCTCCACACCACGATACAAACACGCACACATCTACACATACACCAAATTTAAACGCTTCGATAATAGACTTACCAAACGAAACTACAAACGACAGACTGACAAATGCCGAAATTTTCGCAACTTCGGTAAAGTTAGCACAATTTTGGACCAACTGCCCGGAAGAATGGTTCATACACACAGAAACACAATTCAATACAAAACATATTACACAAGATACAACTAAATACGAACACGTTATCACAGCACTACCACAATAAGTCATCATGACGGTATTAGATTTTATTCAAAATCCACCAACTCATAATCGGTACACTGAACTCAAAAAGGTGTTGATCGAAAGACACACCTTAAGCGAAAACGCAAAATTGGAGAGACTAATGTCGACATCGGGGATCGAAAACCATCGGAATTTTTTCGAACATTAGTGCAGTTAGCTGGTTCCGGTTTCGGAACTGAAATCATTAAGAAGCTTTGGCTAAGAAAGCTACCAGAATGTCTTAATGTAGCCTTAACAGGAACCAATGTAACTGACACAACCGAGTTATTACGCCTCGCGGATAAAATTTGGGAAACCTTAAACAGTAATGAAGTGGCTTCCATTTCAAAACCAAATAATTCGGACCAAATAATTCAAAATTTAATCCAACTAACTACAAACATGACTGAAAATTTCAATAAACTGACAATGGAAGTAGCTGAAATGAAACAGCAACTACACCGATCCCGATCCTTTTCAAGAGGAAGAAGTTCTTCAAGACGCAGGTCTAATTCGTATAAAAACCCAAACTGGCTTTGCAGATACCATTATAGATTCGGTAGCAAAGCCAGAAAGTGCGAACAACCCTGCAATTTTAAGACCGACAACAATTCTTTAAATTAAAGACAACCGTTGTCGCGGCGACAGACAATGGTGACATAAATTTATCGACACGTCGCCTTTTTATTTTTGACAAAGACAACAGATTAAAATTCCTTATAGATAGTGGTGCCGAAATTTCAGTATTACCATACGCGCAGTTTTCGAAGAGTAAACAATCATCAGACATTATTCTAACTGCAGCTAACGGCTCAACAATAAAAACTTTTGGACGAAAACTGTTAAAGATTAATTTGGGACTACGGAGAGAATTTCCGTTCGTGTTCTTGATTGCAGATATCGCGAAACCAATAATTGGCGCCGATTTTGTCAACAAATATGGACTACTAGTCGACATAAAAAGAAAAAGACTTGTATATCCTATTACAAATTTAGCAATCAACGCCATTGCGTATTTCAGCGATGTCCAACCTCCGAAATTATTTGCAATCGAAAATAAATATACAAAATTATTGAAAGACTTTCCTTAATTAACAATAGAACCTCAGTACACGCAACCAGTAAAACATTCGACTGTACATCGATTAGTAACTGAAGGACACTTACCGTTCTCAAGACCGCGACGATTGGACCCGATAAAATTCAACATTGCGAAAGCCGAATTCGAATTTTTAGTGAAATCAGGAATATGTAGACCTTCAAATTCTTCAGTATCATCCCCATTGCACTTAGTACCAAAAAAGGACCCCAACGATTGGCGTCCTTGTGACGATTTTAGACGACTTAATACAGTAACAGTACCTGACAGATATCCCTTACCACACATACCTGACCTTAACATGAATATTAGAGGAAAAAATATTTTCTCTAAATTAGACTTGATACGTGCATATCACCAAATTCCCATGGCGGACGAGGACATTTTTAAGACAGCAATAACTACCCCATTCGGCATGTTCGAGTTCACTCGAATGCCATTTGGATTAAGAAACGCTGCACAAACCTTTCAACGATTCATAAACGAAGTGATAAGAGGACTCGACTTTGTTTTCGTCTATATTGACGACATGCTAATTGCCAGTGAGAACGAAGAGCAACATTTGGAACATTTGAAGACAATTATTAATCGTCTAGTAGAGTACGGTTTGAACATCAAACCAGGTAAATGTACGTTTGGCGGAACGACTATTGACTTTTTAGGACACAAAATTTCAAGCAACGGAATACAACCATCAGAAGAGAAAGTTCTAGCAATTCGCAACTTTAAACAACCGACAACGATCAAACAAACACAAAAATTCATAGGTACGACAAATTACTACCACCGATATATACCGAAACTTGCAGAGAAAACCAGTATCATATATGACATGATTAACAAGGCGGCAAAGAAAAAAGACAAGAAAATAATTTGGAACGAAAACAGCAACAAGGCTTTTGAAGATATTAAGAATAGTTTTGCTTCATCGATAATGTTGAACCATTTCAACAACGAGGCAAGACTGTCATTAACAGTGGACGCTTCAAATGTAGCTGTTGGTGGCGTTTTACAACAAAATTACAATAACAAGATAGAACCCATAGCGTTCTTTTCAAAAAAATTATCATCGACAGAAACTAAATACAGTGCTTTTGACCGCGAACTTCTGGCTATGTACTTAAACGTTAAACATTTCAGACCCCTTTTGGAAGGCAGACAATTTACCATTTTTACTGACCATAAACCATTGATATTCGCAATGAAATCGAAAACGGAACGAAGTCCAAGACAAACAAGACACCTTGAGTACATAGCTCAATTTACGAACGACATACAGTATGTACGCGGAGAAACAAACATAGTTGCTGATACTTTATCACGTGCCTTTGAAGTTAACGTCTTACAAAATACGGAATTCGATTTTAAAACTTTAGAAAAAGAACGAAGTACTGAAACAAGCCTTTTAGATCCGGTTCTTAATAAAAGTCAAAATTTAAAGTTAATCGAAATTCCACAGTTAAAAGTAAAAATATGGTGTGAAACCACCAACAATCTAACAAGACCATTTGTACCAAGTTCTATTAGGAAAATAATTTTTGAGAAATTACATAATATTTCACATCCGGGAAGTAGAGCAACTCGACGATTAATTACAAGTAGATATTTTTGGCCCAAGATGAATAAAGATCTAAACAAATGGTCAAAGGAATGTTTGTGGTGTCAAAAATCTAAAGTGCACAGACATACCAAACCGACAGTAACTAAAATCCAAATCCCAAAAGGCAGATTTGAGCATATTCATTTAGACATAGTAGGACCCCTTCCACCTTCGAAAAATTACCGATACATTTTGACAATCATTGACAGGTTTACTCGTTGGCCAGAAGCATTTGCGTTAAAAGGCATTAATACCACGACCATAGTAGATATTCTTTTAAAACAATATATTTCTCGTTTCGGTGTACCACACAAAATCACGACTGATCAAGGCTCGCAATTTACATCAAAAATCTTTACTGAACTGACAAAATTTCTCGGCAGCCACAAAATTACCACGTCACCCTACCATCCAGAAGCCAATGGCATTGTCGAACGGTTCCATAGACAACTGAAAGCAGCAATCACCGCCAGGAACCAGGCATCCCAGTGGCCCGATGAATTGCCGGTGGTTCTTTTGGGTTTAAGATCTACCTTTAAGGAAGACATTTCTGTCACACCTGCAGAAATGGTCTATGGACAGAACATCCGTCTTCCAGGCGAGCTCGTGGTTCCTAGTTCAGATAACGATCCGTCAGATGTACTAAACAACATTAAACAATATTTCAAAACAGTTAAATCAAACATTGAGCACCATAGAGACACAAATAAAGACACATACGTACCAAAAAATCTTAACACATGTAAATACGTATTAGTTAAAACACTAAATACAAGATCACTACAACAGCCATACGAAGGGCCATACAGAATTGTAGAAAAAGACAAAAATTCGTTTAAATTAGAAATAGACGGTGACATTAAAATAATGCCAATTTACAGACTGAAACCTGCCAATACTGAACCAATACAGAGTACTGATAACAAAAACAACACAAAAACACATATTAAAAAGAAAGTAACTTTTAACCTTTTCAATCTCGGAGGGGGAGTATTGTAGGGTTTGAACCTTTTCAACTTTTTAATGTTCAACTTCCTGCTTAAAAAAAAATAGTTTTCAATTTTTTTGTTTTCAAACAAAAGTTGTTTTTTGTCAAGAAGTTCAAAATAATTTTCATTCGCTATTCAAAAATAATTTTGTGAACACGTATATATTTCAATGTGTAATAAAAAAATATTCTTTTATAAAATATTGATTGATTAAAATTGTTTAACCTGGACACCTACAACATAGAGAAAACTTTGAGATCCCTGATTATAATAAAGGTGATGGAATGGGAGGAAATTTTTCTGGATGGCTTTCTAACTTTTCTGGTTTCACTGGGATATCATCTTGTCTGCCATATATAAATAGTTTTATGATATTATTAATTTTAGTAAGAGGTAGATAAAATTTGATTTGTTTTGCCTTAATAAAAATTATAAGTAAAAAAAAACACATGCAATGTACATATACACACACGCTATGGAAATACTCGTATCTATGTGTGGTGGCTTACTAAGAAGCCGATAGCATACAGACTTTTCGAAGAGATCTGAAGTCCAACGTTTGTAATGTGTAAAAAGTTTTGGTATTTCTATTTTTATATGTTAGCAGTGAAGTGTATTGGTGAAAGCATTTTGTTATAAGAAATATAAAGCGCAATATATCATCATATGGATATATGCATACACATACGGCTATGCGTGCATAGCCCAACACACATAAACGCATGCATATTCTCACACATGCAATGTGTGACCTAAATTACCTAAAGGGAGTAATAACAAACTTTTACAAAATGAAGAATATAATTGCAGCAACAATAATTATTACCTTGAGAGTAATCTTAGGAATAGAAATGTGCAACAAAAATTGTACTAATTTTATTCAGTTAAACTTTACAAGTTCAAAGCTAAGAGTTGTAACTGATAGCATAGACACAAGGGTTGAAGCTTATCAAAACAACATAAATGTTTTCATATTGAGAAGAAACATTTATCGTCATGTTATCAAAGTTGGCCAGTCAGATATCAATACCATAAAAATGGAGGACGGACCTATGTTACCAGATGCACTCGAATCACAACAGTGGGTTTTGTCAAATCAATGTCAGATTGTCTCTTTATGCATTCCTGGCTATGATTGTTATGGAGGAGTGTTACAACACTGCGAAGGTTTAGGTTTAAATCCAAGCTGGGTAAAAGAGAGGCAGTTTGAATTCAAAGGAGCTACATGGGTATCAAGGGATTTTTCAGGATCAAAGGCATGTGTACAGGATTGGTCATGCTCTATAGAAAAACACACTGCATCTATATATTTACATTCTGATGGAACTCCATATATAAAACCAGGAATAACAAGGATAAATCTTACTGATTCAATATATTATCAAGAAGCTTACTTCGTCGTATATTTAAATGGAAAGATAGAAAAAAGAATTTTTGACACTAAATCTAAATGCATCGTTGACAAGGACCATTATTATTGTGATGTAGATATTAATGGATTAAATGTTAATACATGGTTTATACGTGATTATCCTTGCAAAGTTGAATTAGCATATTACCAGCCCTATTCTGCTTGATTGGTTGACTCCGATTTGTCAATATCTTTTTGTTTTTTCATTGTAAAGTATGCTATTCTGAAAAATTTTTGACCGTGCAAAAACTATTAAAGTTCACCACGCATGGTGAAATTGAAAAACAGGTAAAACAGCTGTTTTGAATTTCAAACTTAGAAAAAATTGAAGCGACTGCTAAGTAAGTTTATTCTATAAATTATCTTTTTATTTTTTATTATATTGTATATACAATACAATGCATATCTTTACAGAACACCGAAATTCCCACGTGCTACAGAAGAGCAGCTCCATTTTTTTATTGATTTTTGCCAACGTCACCCAGAGATTAATGGGAAAAATAATCCTCAATCTCCGGCGCTGGTACAGGACAGGTGGCGAGAGCTGGCCGGGCACCTTAATGCTTTGCGACGGCCATCTAGAACGGCGGTAAAATGGAAGGAGGTAAATATTGTTTATACATGTAATTAGAAAAACATTTATATGAATATTTTTCTTAGACTTTGTCGGTGTGGAAGAGCCAAATAAGAGGCAGAGCTCGAGCAAAAAAGGCAGAACGAATGCGGACTGGCGGTGGACCATGCAGCAAGCCGCTGACAGAATTCGAAGAGCGTGTGGTTCATAATTTCGGAAAGGTTGCGGTCGACGGGCTGAACGGTGTCGCCACTCTGGGAATAGAGGTAATATTTACAATATCGTTTGTAGTTCTCTAGTGTATGATTTGTATTTGCAGAACATCCCACCAGACAGAGCTTCCATGCGAGGTTGGTTCAGCGCAGTTCCGTCGGCCGCAGGCAGTGGCCACCTGGGTCCGCTGGCTTTTCATAGCCTCGGCTCCATATCGCCGGCTCAAAAACCGCTTGGTCCCATTTCGCCGACTCAAGAGCCGCTTGACCCCATTTCTCCGACTCAAGTACCTATTGGCCCCATTTCTCCGACTCAAGAGCCCATTTCGTCTGCAAGCATCGGATCAGCTTCGCCAGCTTCCTCATCTGTGAGGACGTTTTCAAGAACGTCGGAAATAATTGAACTCGTCCTCAGAATCGAAGAAAAACGAGATGCTCGTGATGCTGGTTTTCTCCAAGCGCAATTGGCCACAGCCGCAGTAATCGAAAAGCTTGCAATAGCGATTGATGAGATGAAAAAACCTAAATAAACATTTTGAATGTATTTATATTTTTATTTTTAATTTAAAGAGTATTAATATATCTGGTACGAATATGGGCTCCTTCTCTTAAATTGTTGTGATGTGAAATTTCTGCTTCATTAATGGATTGCTCAACTTCGTCTTCATCAATGTTTAAAACTTCACCATTCTTTAGTAGAATATTGTGCAGAATTGCACACGCGTAAATGATTTTTGCAGCCTTATCGTGGCTGTAGTGCAACACACGATGCTTTGACAAGCATCTGAAACGAGACTTCAATACGCCGAATGCTCGTTCAATGACATTGCGGCTCTTGTTGTGTAGCTTGTTGTACTTTACTTGTTTATTTCCGTTGGGCTCAGCCAATGGGGTAAGGAGCCAAGGCTCCAGCGGATATCCTTGGTCACCTATCAACCACGTATCCCGCCGAGCATCGTGGTTTTCAACCATATGCGCCTTTATTGGCGAAGTAGCCCAAATGCCAGAATCGTGGCAAGAGCCATGATATTTAGCGTTAATCGATGTAAATATCAAGCGGTGGTCACAAATCTGTTAAAGTAATAATTAAGTGTGTAAAACTTTCTTACATTGACGAAAACTGCGTAACCTACCGCTTCTACATTCAGAGAATAGACTGCTTTCCTGTTCATATATAGGTTCATGGGAGCTTCAGGGGTGGAGGTGGGATCAACAATAGAAATGTGGGTACAATCAATCGCACCCACCGTTCCCTTAATTCCGAAATTATGAAAAAAGCTATAGGCAAACAATATTACCGAAAAATAATTACCAAATAATACCAAATCATACCCTGATTTTATTACTGCTTTTCCTTTAGCAGTAATGGGAAACCTTATTTCCTTTCCTTTTACTGCGATTTAAAAATTCGCCATTGCGTGGATGCTCCGTGAAACCGACGATTGGCTCATCGGCAGCATGCAATGGTTTCCAACGCATTTTGGACACACAGGAACCTTGCCAAAAAGGGTAAGGAAGTCCTTTGCGTGTCAAAGGGCTGGGCTTCTTCCATTAGTCTCGCACACAAGTTTTTATTCAATCGAAAATTTTGAATGAACACTTCATCCGAAAGTGAAAAAGGATTACTATCATCCCGTAATTGCCTCAAAAAACGGCGCCTTTGAAAACGTTGCTCACTTTCCTCATCATTATTTTTTTTAAAGCAATAAAAGTAAATATTCCATTATTTTCCTTTTTGTACAAAATCAATCACTCCAATATCGCAAAAAATACAAGAATTCAGGGTGTTTAAAGATTTTGAAGCTTGTCAATACCTCATCTGATTTTGACAGTCATGTCAGGAAAAAAAATTTGAAATTAACTTTAGAATACCAAATTTTACAAATTGTCAAAACTTTACAATTTGTCAATATGGTGAGTCTTGTCAAACGAATAGAATAGGGCTGTACTGCCTATCTGCCTTCAAGCCACCATACTTTTATTAATAATGTATATCCAGATTCAGTAGCTACAACTGATGATTTAAGCTTAATTAGAGATGAAGTGGTTAAGTTTATAGGATTTACAAATTATAATAATCTTCTTTTACAATCTGAACTATATATATATATCTTTTGAATAAATTGATTCTTAGTGTTGCTAGGTACAATCCGTTTGTAATCAAGGATATTGTTGGGATGAATGTATACGTTCAAAAGAATGGTATGTATTTACGTGCATGTCCACGTAAGTCTTTAGATAATGAATGTGATGGAGTAGAAACACCTTTTGAGTCAAGTTCACATTGTGATGTTCTAAATGCTAACACTATAGATGTTATAAAATTAACAAACTTGGAAGAGATACTCCCTACTGAGATTGATTTCAGAGGCAGACAAACAACTGTTTATGAGACTGAAGAAGAGAAAGAGAGGTCACATAGAGAAAACTTTGAGATCCCTGATTATAATAAAGGTGATGGAATGGGAGGAAATTTTTCTGGATGGCTTTCTAATTTTTCTGGTTTCACTGGGATATCATCTTTTCTGCCATATATAAATAGTTTTATGATATTATTAATTTTAGTAAGAGGTAGATAAAATTTGATTTGTTTTGCCTTAATAAAAATTATAAGTAAAAAAACACATGCAATGTACGTATACACACACGCACATATGCATATATATGCAAAGCACACATATACACGTCTACATCCGTGTACACACACATACATGCACACCGCATACATACACACTTTACTATACTTTAATACTTCCATACAAGATGGAAAGTCCATGCATACATGACGACTGTCAATGACTTTTCTTTGAGTGCGGATGTTTTCATAACTGCTCCAATAATAAAGTGTTTTTTCTTGAGTTAACCAAGTCTTTTAGTGATCGCGTCGTTTGTCCTTCGTGCGTAAGTGTGGCAGTTCGTTGGAGTTGCTACCCTGGACACTTGCTAATTTGTGGACGGAGAAATTGTCAGATAAGTGCAAGATCTTTTTTCTTCATTTAGCACTATATTGTACTATTTTCGTTTTCAATAATATTTTATTCCGCGCAACATTGTATCTTGTCAGTCCGGTTTGACAGATTACGCGGAATTGAAACAAGTTCAAAGCTAAGAGTTGCAACTGATAGCATAGACACAAGGGTTGAAGCTTATCAAAACAACATAAATGTTTTCATATTGAGAAGAAACATTTATCGTCATGTTATCAAAGTTGGCCAGTCAGATATCAATACCATAAAAATGGAGGACGGACCTATGTTGCCAGATGCACTCGAATCACAACAGTGGGTTTTGTCAAATCAATGTCAGATTGGCTCTTTATGCATTCCTGGCTATGATTGTTATGGAAAAATTATTCTTTTGAAGAATAATTTTATTTTTTAACTTTATTTAAAACAAATTTCTCTGAGTTCTTTATTTAAAACTTTTTAGAATTTTTTGATGTATGATAAGGAGAAGCTGAAGGAGATTTTCGGGGAAGAATAGACGAAAGTATAGAACGAAAAGTATAGACGAATACGGAAAATTATTTCCGCCGTCTAATAATGTATACGTAAAAATATCTGATGAGATGGCAAAAGCAGGGTCTAAAATTAATCCTAAACACATATACACCATTCTAAATAATAACAGACAGAAGCATGAAGGACATCGTACTGAAGACCTTTAGCGTCCCTAAGTGTGAGTAAAAAATGAGTCATCAAACGATCCCTTATACCTTTTTATTGCATGTATTGGACGGAAGAAAAAGTTGTTAAAAATAATAAAAAATCGATAAATGACGTAAACAGCTTTTTGACAATAGATGCGACAGGAAGTTTTTCAAAGCGATAAAAACTTGTGAACCAAGAAAAAATATCGCATATTTATTTATACCAATGTGTTGTTCCCAAAGTACATGGAAGTACGCTAGTATTCCTAATGGTGTCAACGAAGGATACCGCTATTATAGCGTATTTTTTTGACAGTTGTATGTGACGGCTCACCTACTCCACAAAAAATTGTTATAGACTTTAGCAAAGCTCTTTTATTGGCTGTTGTTAACGCATCTTCAAATTGTGCAAATACACAAGACAGATAGTCTGCAAACTGTGCACAACTACATAATGTTGGGTAGAGATGTCAGACTACCCGCTTGTTTCATAAGACTTGATGAAAGTAATTTTATAAAAATGGTTGCCAGATGGGAATGTCTTCGAGGAAAACTACCAAAGGTATGCCAATTTTATTTAAGAATTTTGGAGCATATATATGCCATGAATAACATAGCTCAAATAGAGGAGCTATTAATCTCTGTTATGACAATTTCGATGACGGAAGATCTTGGATATGACAAATTTAACAATATTTTAAATTCTGAATTACATTTTGGAAAAATTAACAAATTAATGAAAATTACTCTTTTTGAAAATGATTATGAGGTGAACGATGCCGAAGATGAAGACAATGACTTTCCCACCACCAATACCGGATGGCCACAATGGGCAAATAGCATTTATAATAAGGCTTGTAAAGTAGCTAAGGCTACCCCATTGAGGTCAGTCACCAACGCTTTTTTCATTACAGAATTTTCGAATAAATTAAAAAATTTAGTATTTTATTTGCGAATATGGATGGCCATCACAGAAAAAGGACCTATAAATATAAAAAAATCCCAAGTTCTTCTGCAGTTGAATTGGGGTTCACAGAACTAAAACATCGAGTTTTTAAAAGCAAATTGCCTATTCGCTTTGACAAATTTATAGTGCAGCATATAAATTGGCTGCACGGCAAAGTCTTACTTTCCCTTCACCATTGTGACACTATAAAATCAAATGAAAATTCCTCAGAAACTGACAACCACAAGGTATTGGAAAGTTGGAGGGGGTTAGGTGAATCTAAATCACGAAAGACAAAGAAGCGAGTAACATACTTAGATAATTTCCCAGAATGGGATAAAATGCCGACATTAACACGAGTAATAATGTCTATATTAAAAAACGGCCGTATTTTAAAAAGTTTAAAACTTTACATCAGCCCATGAAACGTGTGTTTTTGATAAGTCAGGTTGTCATGAACGCATTCATTATGTATTCTAACTATGAAGCTATCGCCCTTAGTGCAGAAAATATATTTTGCAATTTGGTAAAAAATAAAACTTTAATACCGAATAAAAATATACCAATTGAAATTTATATACGTGTTTCTTTTAAATGCAAATTGCAATATTTGTCCTGACTGAACATCTACTTTATAATTTCCCAAGCTTGACCGTAACAAAAAAATGTGTAAAGCGTTACCAATAAAGTACACGACAAATTCCAGTGATCTCCATCAATGTCAATATTATATTGAAAAATGGCTTAAGGGATATTCATAGTGCAATAATTGATGCGAATCATCCAAAAATATCCAAATGTAAAAAATTCCATGAGAAAATTCTGGTAAATTATGAATTCCATTTTCGCACCCTTTTTATTGAATGCAGCGAATTCGCTAATCACAAATATGCGGATGCGATTGGTATTAGGAAGACGACTTCAACTTTTGATTCGTTGCCAAAATCCTTGATTATTAATACGCAGAAGTATGCACTCAGTGGTTTAGTGATTTTCATAATTTTGCTTCTGATGTAAACAGCGGACATTACACTGTTTTCACTTACCAGACAACAGCATATAACATTTATGACGATATGTTTCAGAAATGTAAATTAGGTAAAGGAAACGAGATCATCGAGCCTCATTTGCTTATGTTCGTAGCCGGATTACGGATTATCCACACGCGAAATTATATCATTGGGGAAAAAAGTTTTTATTTAAATATTTAATAGTGTATACAATTTTAACCTAAATTCTTCCTGCATCAAACAACTCAAACAATTTCAGGTGAGTGCTGTGCGTATAAAACAAAAGGGAAAAAAAGAAAAATTCACATATTCTTTGCAATGGGTTGGCCGCCTAACCGCGTGATTGCCGTCATTAATGACGATGGCGAGTTTAGTATACCGCGAGTCAGATTTTATGTCGCGGATAAAACTCGCACTGAATTTACTATTTATATTACTTCTCGTAACAACTCAGATCGATTGAACACCATTAAACTTGGCAAATATATATATATAATAATTACTCTGAAATTGAAATAGTTTTTATTTCAAGAAAAAAAGTTAAAATCACTAGTCCCGAAATGGACCAAATTAATAAAATGGCTGCTAACGCACAATTAAACAGAGAATACAACGTATATATTCTCTCAGATGATTGTGAGGGTAAGGGAGTTGCTCCCATCCCCGTCGATTACTCAGAAAAAGAAATATATGATCCCGCTATTCCCAAAAATTTGTTGCAATATGGGTCTGTTTCTTTATCCTGTTCTATAGTCGAAACTAAAAGGTTTTCGAAAAAATATCAACTTAATCCATCTGCTTTTATTAATTTAGACCAAGTGCTCATATGCTTCTCTGCAAACAGATTGCCATCCCATATAAATTTAGAGGGTGTCTGCTACCCTGTATCACCACTTAAAGAAAAGTTGCTGCAGTGTGGCAGATGATGGCGTTATAACCAATCCACTAAGATTTGCTCCAGACCCAACGCACTATGCCCTTCTTGTGGCGAGTCGCACGATGGAACCTGCACCATCAAGTCCAAGTGTGTGAGTTGCGGAGGTGAGCACGTAGCCACTTCGCATAATTGCACTGTCTTTCAAAAGCTTAAAAAATCAAACATGAAAAAGCTACTTTATCAAAGCCTAAACCCATTACTTTTTATAATTCACTACATAGTAATCCCTTACCAACGTACAATTACACATTAAAACCTAATGAATTTCCATCACTACCTTCTAAATCTCTCAATACAACCATTCCATTTAACTCCATCAATACAAAAATTCCATTTAGTTCCCGCAGTCAAAAATTTTCCGGGGCTTACCTCAACAAACGCCCACGAGTGCAAGAGCCAATTACAAAGTTGGATGATACAATCGTAACACCAATAACTGAAGTTGACACCAGCACTACTATCCGACAAATCTGTAAAGAACAGATGGAAGCGGTCAGTGCCGAGACCACGAAAGTAATTGCGCCTTTTCTTGCTACACTACTTTCCTCAATAGAAAAATCGCATTTTAACAAATCTGCTAAAGAAAATATCCTAAAACCATTATTTTCAAATATTATAAAATCCCTTTCAACTTCTGATGAAGATTGTGCAGTTTAATTGTATTAGTGTCAAAAATAAAAAATTGCAGATTTCACAATACGTACATTCTTCCAAACTTTTAATTGTGTGTTTATCCAAAACTTTCCTGACACCACATGCTCAAATAAACTTCAGAAATTACGATATAATCAGATCCGACAGACCATCACATGGCGGAGGAGTGGCTATAGTTATAGATTCTACTCCTAAAAATTATAATCTCAACATTAACTCCCCTTCCAATATAGAAATATATGCGGATGTGTGACAGAATCTAGATCAGGGCCAATAACTATACTTTCTCTACATATCCCACCTAATGTATCCTTCACCCCTTCGCAATTAACATCCATCATCTCATCAGTCCCTCACTCTTCCCTTTATTTGCGGAGACTTTAATTCCCATCACACTTTATGGGGTTCGTCTAACACAGATTTACGAGGGTCTATGATACTTGAATTTATAGATGAAAATCATCTAGCTATACTTAACGACGGCTCTCCAACATTTTTTGGCTCTACTCAAACTCATCTTGACCTTACAATAATCTCCCCTAATATCAGTCTTGGTACGAAATGGACGGCCACAAACTACTTTAGGCAGCTGGCACTGTATTGTTGATATTGACCTAGCTTATACGCCACGTCATACTCCATCAAGAATTAGTATACCTAAAGTCATCAGTAAATCTATTTTAAACAGTAAATTTTCCCACATTACGCATTCAGAAGAATTTGATAACAATCGAGATAAAATAGATTTCCTCATACAGAACCTTCACTACCCGTTTCGAAAAAGTGTTAAAACCAAAGTCCATGCCCCAAACCCCTGGTGGAATGCTAGATGTAACCTGGCCAGTGCTCATTTACGCCTTGTAACCTCTACATACAAGCGCATACCTTCATCTGCCAATTTCTCTCTATTGGTTCAGACTAGGAAAAACTATAAAAAAACACTAAGAAAAGAGAAACGACAAGGCTGGAAAAAATTTTGTGAAGACATTGACTCCAAAATTTACGCCACGGAACTATGGAGGATCGCTTTTTTCATTACAGAATTTTCGAATAAATTAAAAAATTTAGTACTTTATTTGCGAATATTTATGGCCATCACAGAAAAAGGACCTATAAATATAAAAAAAATCCCAAGTTCTTCTGCAGTTGAATCGGGGTTCACAGAACTAAAACATCGTTGACAAATTTATAGTGCAGCATATAAATTGGCTGCAAGGCAAAGTCTTACTTTCCCTTCCCCATTGTGACACTATAAAATCAAATGAAAATTCCTCAGAAACTGACAACTAGAAGGTATTGGAAAGTTGGAGGGTTAGGTGAATCTAAATCACGAAAGACAAAGAAGCGAGTAACATACTTAGATAATTTCCCAGAATGGGATAAAATGCCGAAATTAACACGAGTAATAATGTCTATATTAAAAAACGGCCGTATTTTAAAAAGCTTAAAACTTTACATCAGCCCGTGAAACGTGTGCTTTTGATAACTCAGGTTGTCATGAACGAATTCATTATGTATTCTAACTATGAAGCTATCGCCCTTAGTACAGAAAATATATTTTGCAATTTTGTAAAAAATATAACTTTAATACCGAATAAAAATATGCCAAGTGAAATTTATATACATGTTTCTTTTAAATGCAAATTGCAATATTTGCCCTGACTGAACATCTACTTTATAATTTCCCAAGCTTGACCGTAACAAAAAAATGCGTAAAGCGTTACCAACAAAGTACACGACAAATTTTAGAGATCTCCATCAATGTCAATATTATATTGAAAAATGGCTTAAGGGATATTCATAGTGCAATAATTGATGCGAATCATCCAAAAATATCCAAATGTAAAAAATTCCATGAGAAAATTCTGGTAAATTATGAATTCCATTTTCGCACCCTTTTTATTGAATGCAGCGAATTCACTAATCACAGATATGCGGATGCGATTGGTATTAGCAAGACGACTTCAACTTTTGATTCGTTGCCAAAATCCTTGACTATTAATACGCAGAAGTATGCATTCACTGGTTTAGTGATTTTCACAATTTTGCTTCTGATGAAAATAGCGGACATTACACTGTTTTCACTTATCAGACAACAGCATATAACATTTATGACGATATGTTTCAGAAATGTAAATTAGGTAAAGGAAACGAGATCATCGAGCCTCATTTGATATGTACGTAGCCTGCACATAAGCTGAATAGTTCTGAATAGTACCCCCAAAGTTCTCAAAACCGTTAATTTATCTTTGACAATATATAAACTTTATCACAGTTCCGTTCGACACTCCAATAGTGCTGAATCAGGTTGATAACCTACAGTCCATCCATTACATCAATTTTTTTCAAATAGCTCTCCAAAGTTACCAAAAGTTGTCCTAGTCACTTTCTGCCTTGTAGCCCGTTCACATAAAAAAATTAAATTGGTTTTGGGCTTTCGACCATCGGTCAGCTGATCGAGCGTTCACATGCAATAACCCAGGTTTCGGCTGTCAACGTGCGCAACTTTTGAATCCATTGAAAATGATTATATCGTTTCGTTAAACACATACAAAAAATGCAAAGATTACAAAAAAATGTGACTTGCGTAAAAATATATCTCCATACTAGAAAAAGTAACAAGTGTAGAAACACTTGAAGGGCTTCTTTACAAAAAATTGTTTCCTTCTATTTGTAATTTTAGTTTTTCGACATAATTTTAGTCAATGTTCATCTCTCTTTACCACACTAGAGGTGGAAAGAGACAAATATATATGGCTCTTTTGTTCGAACTTTGAATCAGGGTTGTGAACTGATAAACCCAAGAATTTTGTTGGATTTATTCACAATAACAATTTCAATGGAACAAACCTGGGTTTATGTTGGGTTTCGCTCTAAACCCAAAACCTAACACGAAACCTAAGTGTATCCGTTGAATGTCAACGCGCCATTACGGTTGATATTTCAGAAATTATTGCCAATTTGTATATTTCATTTTTAGGAAAACTTTTAAACCGTTAATTTACGTTTATTAACATATAAATTGTATCACAGTTCCGATCGACACTCCTATAATTCTGAACGTTGGACGTATCAGGTTGACACTCTACAGTCCATTCATGGTAAAACACAATTTTTACCAAAATTGTACAATTTTCAATTTTTCAATGTTTTCAAAAACCTAAAATATTTATAAGAGTTCTGAATAGCACCACCAAAGTACTCAAAGTTTGGCCTAGTCACTTTGTGGCCTACAGTTAATATTTTAGAAGTTATTGCCAATTCTTATTTAAAAACATTTATTTTTGTTAATTTCTTAATTATTTATAACGTATAAATTTTGTTACAATTCCGGTCGACTCTAACAGTTCTGAACTTCGGAAGTATCATGTTGATACCCTACTGCCGATCCGTTATATATTAATATTTTCAAAAATGTAAAATTTTTATTAGCACCCCAAAAGTTATTGAAAATTAACTAGTCACTTCGTGCTCTGCAGCTGATATTTTAGAAGTTGTTGCCAACTTTTATAATTCATTATCGGAAAAACATCAAAAACGTTTATTTTTCTTTGGCAATATATAACTTTTAATGCAGTTTCTTTGGAGGTATCAAGTTAACACCATACATTCGACCCACGGTAAAACATTAATTTTTTTTTTAAATTATAAAACTTTTATTAGAGTTCTGAATAGCACCCCCAAAGTTCTCAAAATTTTGCCGAGTCACTTCGTGCCCTACTACTCGTATTTTAGAGGTTATTGCCAACTTTTATATTTAATTTCCAAAAAAATTGAAAATTTCCAAAAACTGAAATTCAATTTTTATATTTCATTTTCGGAAAAGCTTTGTAAACGTGTAGTTTTTTCGGTAACATTTTATTACAGTTCCGGCCGACACTCCAATAGTTCTGAACTTTGGATGCATCAAGTTAATACCCTACAGTCATCCATGCTAAACAATTTTTGTCAAAAATTTAAAATTTTTATTTGCCCAAATCTAATTTCATTGGAGGGGAATGTTATTTTATTCTGAATAGCCTTCTCCCCACAATATTTTATTCTGAATAGCCTTCTCGCCACAATATACACTGTGGCGGGTAATATTCTATGATTTATAATAAGAGAAATTAACGCCTGTAGAGAACTCCGGAGAATGGTTCTTCGTTTTTCACTCACCTCCCCATTCTTTCCAAAATCAGGGAACATACACGACGATTCAAAGCTACAAGTGGGTAGTCAGACCTAAATAAGGTTTCAGAACTTACCAACTTGTGCACAAACTAAAACCTGAAAAACGAATGGATTGTAATCTCATTGTCTGCATCTCCATAAAATAACACAATTTTATACATATAATTATTTGCTTTGGCTGATGTGGTGTTTTGCTAGTATTTCATTTATTTCTATATTCATTTTTCAATCACTTAGGCCCAAATGAAAACATTGAAAATAATCCGAAATTATCAATTTTATTCATAAGAATTTTGAATATTTTAACTATTTATCACTGTCTCCCTTTTAATACGCAATTTCGAAAGTAAACTTTTTGGTGTTTTGTTTCTCAATGTCAATCAAACTTGTTTTACAAATACGCAACATAACTATGTTATGGCAATACAACGATAAATAATCCCGTGTAATCAGTACATTTTTTCACAAAGCTAAAGCGATGAAAGTTCTAGTATGTGTATTTGACCTCAAAATTTCGCCACAGTAGATGGCCTTACGAATCTTCCTCTTCTAATTCCTGCATCTTCTTCTACTTCTACGTTTTCTACAAGCAGCTTTTCATGCGATTTGAGCAGGTTCGGCTATCGTTGTTGGTGTCGTTTCTGGTTTTACCATTATTGCTGTTGATGTTGTTGCTATTGCTAGTGTTATTGTCACCCATAGCTAAAATTTATGGAGTGACAATATATAAAAACTATATATCGGGCATACAACTTCAGCTTGAAAATTTATATCGAAAACTCATACAGACAATTGTCAAACCAAAATTACTTTTAAACTTCCCGATAATTTAATTATTTAATTAATATTGCGTTAATTCATGTTTATGAAAAAACTAAAACGCTAACAATATTTATTTTCATCGTTCAATTACAAAAAAAGAAATCAGCACCAGCTCTTTAACTTTGTTCATGCGAGTCCTTCCACTTCTTTTTCATCATCAGTGTTTTGCATTTTTCCTGCTTTGTTACCTATTCAAAGAGAAGCAAAAGCAACAAAGAAAGAAATTAAAAAAGAAAGTAGTAATAATTTAGAAGAACGAAAAACATAAAAAGGCTTAAGGAGAGAACACCACACCGCCACGTCTTTACGCTGACGCCATTTAAGAACACATTCCTCCCGCTAGAGAGTGCGACACGTATGTTACGCGTTGATATTTCATTAGTGCACTCAATGTCAACATTCAAGCCAAAAGAGTTCAAAACACACGGTCACACGGGTTTGATGAACCGTGTATTCAACAAGAGAGTACATATTTTAAGAACACTACAAAATGTGATATTCTGTTCGAAAAACTGAGCAAAGAAAAATTTGCAGTATCGAGAACCTCCACATTCAAAGCATTGAACACATCAAATCTAACGTACTTTCACCTCACTCCTTAAACCAACAACGTACACACTTTCACTTCCATTAAATGAAGTAAAGTTAAGTTCGTAAGCTAATCAGGACAATCAGGTGGTAGCTCAGTCAATTGTTGACTGCTGAGATAGAAATTAAGTTATGTCCCCCACTAAAATATATTACCCACAGACTATCGCAAATGGTAATACCATCAGCATCTTCTCATTTAGTAAGTTGCAATAGCGTTAACTGACTTGACTAGCTGATTGATAATACGATCATAACAAATTTCTTTCAACTTCGTGAGTTCTTGCAGATTTAGCAAATATGGACGATCTAGGAAATGAGGTGACGATACAAAGTATCTCGGAGCCCTAAGAAACATTTTTAAAAATAACACGAATTTCTGGTACAAAAGGAATTTTGAAATACCGTTCATGCTTTAAATTATTTTCAAAATTTCTGTTGATTAAAAAACACGAAACTGCATAATTTTAAATGTGCAATAAATAATGCTCGATCACTGATCATTTAGCTCTATTGGACCAACTCTAATTTATCGTTTAATAATGTCCTATGAATTCCTTAAGTCGTTGGTGATGTGAAACTGGACTTTAAAGAATGTTAAAATACCAATTAATTCTATAAGTCTATGAGCACAAATCTCTTTCATATTAAAGGCATTTCCAATAAAACTGTTCTCTCAGTTAGTAACATTAAATGTAAAAAATATCTTCATAAAACTTTTTACATAAACTCGTCACTGTTACTCCAACTTTTAATGTAAATTCTTAATTCGTTACAACCGACATAGAGATACGATCTTCATGATCTGCGAGAAATAAATTTTCCTGTTCTGTGTCTCTACCAACTTGTCGAGGAAGAGGCAACTTGTCTCTACCAACTTATTTTCCTTGGTAACCGGGACAAAGAGGAGAGGATATATATATATATATATATATATATATATATATATATATATATATATATATATATATATATATATATATATATATATATATATATATATATATATATATATATATATATATATATATATATATATATATATATATATATATATATATATATATATATATATATATATATATATATATATATATATATATATATATATATATATATATATATATATATATATATATATATATATATATATATATATATATATATATATATATATATATATATATATATATATATATATATATATATATATATATATATATATATATATATATATATATATATATATATATATATATATATATATATCAATGAAAATTAGGCTTTTCAGATGATAACGTGAGCAGGTCAAACGAAACTTAGATCTTCCAAATGAAAATTAAAATAATCAACTGAAAATAAGGTTATCCAAAATACAATGACAATATTGTTGACTATAATATGAGATCTTATGGATGAAAATAACAGTAGGTAAAAATGCGTTCCTTCAACTTCAGTTAAGGGTTTTAATTGAGAGCTTGGCTATTAAATTTAATTGAGCAATAACCTAACTAGTCGAATATGGTCAGTTAAGCTTAAATTAAGGTACTTAAAAATCGTCGTTTTACGTTTTAAAAATATATAATATTTCTATATAAAATAATATTTCTATATAATATAATATAATATTTTTATATAATGCTTTCTATATAAAATGTATATTTTTTTCTTACAATAAAGTTATAGGATTACATTATTAGTATGAACTATTTGCGCGATAATATTACTTCATTCACACATTTATTGGATTCCGATTAGGATGGAAGCTGTTATGTGGAAAGAAGACAACACAAAATGCATGAACAGACTGTTCCTGGAAAATGGGATAATGTTCACTTCCACTGTAATTATCGATAGCAGAAACGAACAGTTGTGCATGAACGATGAAATTAAATGATGATGTTGAAATTAAGTTAAAACAGCCCTTGACCCAGGATGAAATTAGGCTAGCTCTTGCCCACGTCCAGGAAAGGTAAATTTTACGTTTAGCAACAATATATTATCCATGTGCCTTTCCTGTGTAACACACATAATCCTGAATATTAAAAAAATGATTTGTTTATTTAAGACAAGATAAGATACTTAAATGATAGGTTTTAGGGAGAAATTACTAGAATTGCTAAGGAATTGTTTAATTGTTTAAATTGTAAGGGAAACACAGTGAGTACATTACATTAATAATCAGAGCATATAATGAAAAACCAAAATTAAAATTTCAAATAATTTTAAAAGATTTTTATATATTAATTTATTATTTTAATTTAGTGAGATCCTTGCGCTTGATGCTTGCTGCACAGATATTATATATTTGGTTAGCTTCAGTCTGAACTCTCAAGCTGTGTTATATCCAGCCGATTTATTCTTTTTTAACAGACAGAGCCTGCCGTCTGCCGCAAGGAAGTTTACTTGCCGGCGCCAAAGACTCTGTTGATATTTTGGTCTCGTCAAGTGAAATTATACCTAATTATTATTTAACAATTTGCTATTTTCGTTGAATTTCGAAACGGAATCTAGCATTTCATTTAAATGCCCCGGAGAAAAAGGATTAAACTCGTGACAAGTCCATTTTTTAATTTTAAACAATTTAAAAATACGGTCTGAATGAGGTGATTATTAAAGAGATATTAGTAGGGAACTTTGAATATCTCAACACAATTTTCTTGGCTAGTTTCGGTATACGAAAGCGACGATCTCTGGTAGGCTGTTGGTCTCTGTTAGAGTTAAATTGGAAATTGCAAAATTAATAACAGTAGCATGGGTGATCTTGCATAATATAGCCACCGAATCCAAAGAAATGATACCACCAACAAACGTGGACGGACTAGATATGCCAGCCGCACCAGAGATCCCCAAATTTCTAATCGACGAAAGAAATGCACCGTACAATGTCTGTGATCATATTTCGCTCAATTATTTCCAAACGCTTAGTAATAGGTGGATGCTAATAAAGCAATCTCGTTTTGTCAACGAGGCGAGCAGGATCGTGACATTCAACCGACATTAAATGACGAAAATATCAAATGCAAATATTTTTCCTAAATGAAAATGTATTTTTTGTATAACATAAGACAAGGAGAATATAAAAAAGATTTGATGTATCTTTAATGATGTAAATCAATCAATTTTGACTTTACTGATGTAAATCCACAAACTATTTAAAAATTTATAAAATAAAGTATACTAAAATTTAATAAAATTATACTTAAAATTTATTTTAATACACTTTCACTTACCGTGGGCGATAATGATGAAGATGGCTGAGAAGAAAGTAATTAACAATATACATTCTGATGTGATTATTTTTTCTCTATCGGTACGACTTATCCGCGCACAAACTTGTTACAGGTTAGAGTTAAGCGGCACGCATGATTGGCATCCGGAGGCAATACTTGAGTTTCTTCTTTTCTCAAAACACTAAAAATGTGATGATGATTACGCTGATATTGATGTTGATGTTGGGCGAGAACCGCTTAGAAGAAATGCGTGCTTATCTTATTATCTTAACACTTTTGGTCTGTGAAAACTGACTACAAACATATATAGGTCTAAAATATCCCCAAGGAAATGTCAACGTGATCACTTTTATATCTTGATATTAACTTATTTATCCAAATCCGCGAAAAAATAAGTTCACCCACGTTTCTAAAGAAACTGTCGAGAAACACTTGGTGGCATTTATTTTCTTTTTAATTTCTTCTAAATTAAATCACTGATTCTCACAAAATATTAATTATTTTATTATTTTGAAATATTCAAACATTTTCCTCATAATCCTTAATGGTTTTGTAAAACTATTTGTTAAAAATGCGAAATATGCAAAAAAAAATAGTCAACTGGAATTATTAAATATTTTCAATAAATGCGCTTTTTAATTAAATTATTCGTTTATAAAATAATTTCATTTGAGTATATTGAAAGCCGAACATTTGGCTTTTCCAGTCATTAAGAAGTTAATATTCATTATATATTTATATTCTTTCTGTTTAATGTAGATAATTTTTGTAAACAATCCTGCAAATATGACAAGAGAAAAAATAATGTAAGAAACATTCTGCGGCAGTTTATCCTCGACATTTGCGATCAGAGATCAAAAGTAGGACACTCCAAATTATCCGCTTCAAAACATCGGCACGATATCTATTTTTTACGGTATTTCGATCACGTGGTTACTACACATGATATTTACCATATTATCCTTAATTTTGATATTCACAATATTATTATACAATATTGTTGTTTCGTCTTGCAATTAGTTGCATAACTGAATAAAGACAAAATGTGGACGGGAAATTTGAATCTTTCCCTCTTCCAAATACATTCATTAAACATATGTTTAATGCTGCAAACATTTGAGCTATCCCTCGGCGATAAATGTATATGGCTAGCTCCGGCAACTTGCTTTCTAATTGTCACAGCAATAGTTTGACGAGGTAAATAGACGACGATAATTGGCTAGTAAACGGCGACTCGCTTTCCTACTGACACGGCAATAATTTGGCGATAAATTTATGGTGATAATTAGCTACGACACGACGGCTCGCTTTCCTACGGACACGGCAATAATTTGGCGATAAATTTATGGTGATAATTGGCTACGATACGGCGGCTCGCTTTCCTACAGACACGGCAATAATTTGGCGATAAATTCATAACTACTTGAGTTAATAAAAAAATTTTTCATAACATATATTTTCCTGTCTTTATTTAATAAAAAAATTGAAAACTTTCATTCAGTTATTAGTTACAAGTTGTGCGTTTTTATATTCCGTCGTAAATTCAGAATAAAATCAATTTAAAAACAAGAGATTTATAACAGGTAAGTTACTTTCATTACATGAAGAGTGGGGCACTTCTGTTACTGTAAGCAGGTTGCTAATGAAATCGAACGAGAATCGCGCCTACATTTTATAGATTAGGTGAATGTATCCACATACGAAGTTCGGTTTTTCCGTTTGTAGAGCGAACTTGAACACAAAAATTTTATCCTGTTACTGAACCACGAATACTAAATTATTCTGTATAATGTGGTCGTGATCCGCGTCTACTAGGAATACGAATATATATTGTAGATTTAGGGTATCTAAACTTCAGTCAGGCCATTACTTCTTAAATATAAATTAATAAGGCTTCTTAAATAAAAAGTT
Source organism: Physocephala rufipes (assembly GCA_963966595.1). NCBI lineage: Eukaryota > Metazoa > Arthropoda > Insecta > Diptera > Conopidae > Physocephala > Physocephala rufipes. Next base: position 10,793,279 of record OZ016502.1, read on the forward strand.
ATCAACTCAATTGTTTATAAAAATAGGCTAAGAATGTCAAGAAAATATATTAGAATAGCTAGAATATATTAGAATATATATTAGAATATATTAGAAGAGGCAAGCGCACCGTTTGATTTCGTCAATTTTTGGGCAACAGACCGAAAGAGAAGGACAGCTACCATCAACAATATTTCCGGGACCACCAAGTTCAACACCACACGGGCAGCAAAGTTCTGAGGATAATGCCAGTGTAAATTATAGCGTCTCATATTCAGAAGAAACCAATAATAAAATCCCAGCTAATATATGCAATAAAATTTCTGAATGGGCCACAAAATATGTAATATGTAACGCAGCCGTTAACGATCTGTTAACAATACTTCGGCAAAATGGCTTTAATATTCCGAAAGATACGAGAACAATAAAAAAGACTCCTAATAAAAGACATTGCTCATAAAAAACTAATAAAAGACATTGCTCGACAAATGGACTCGGGCTTATATGTTCACTATGGTCTTAAAAATGTTCTTACAGATTTCCTTTCAAAAAACGCATCAAAATATAAAAATTCTAATATAGAACTTGACTTTAGCATTGATGGTTTGCCATTATGCAAAAGCTCTTTAAAGCAAGATAAGATGCTTTGTGATGGACGCACCGGCACGTTCGTTTATTTTGGGAATAAAAGGCCATACTGGATATTATTCGTGCTTTCGTTGCACTCAGAAGGGCCAGTGGTGCAAGAGCCGGTTAATTTTTCCCATAAACCAAAGCAGTATAGCAAGAACAAATGATACGTTCCGAAAACGTAAGCATCCAGAACATCATCATAATCAAAACCCTTCAATTATAGAAAAGCTGAATATAGATATAGTAGCTCAGACGGCTTTAGATTATATGCACATCGTATGCCTTGGTGTTATGCGATCTCTTTTGAATGGGTGGATAAAAAAGAAGGGTACTGAATATTCGCTAACGAATCAAAAGATTGATGAGCTCTCAAAGAGATTGATAGATCTTAAAAACTGCATTCCCAGAGAATTTGCCAGAAAACCTCGCTCTGTAATTTTTTTTTCTGTTAGAAAGGTTTTCCACCTTTTCCACCTTTCTGTTAGAAAGGTGGAAAGCAACAGAATTTCGTCAATTTCTGATTTATACAGGACCCTTTGTACTTAAATCTATACTAGATGAAGGCCGCTATAATCATTTTTTAAAGTTATCTATGTCGATTCGTATATTTCTACATAGCAAAATTAACCGTGAACAAATTGGACTTGCCAGAAGATTATTACAAAAATTTGTAGAGGAAACTGAACAATTCTATGACAAAATATTTTTGACGTGTAACTTTCACTACCTCTTGCACATTCACGAAGATGTAAATATGTATGGCTCTCTAGAAACGACAAGTGCCTTCAAATTTGAGAACCATTTACAAAAAATAAAAAGGTCCGTGAAGAAAGGAAATAATGTTGCTTCCCAAATTTATAACCGCCAAGTGGAAAAAAGTATTAACATACGCGAAAATTCTTTGTCCATCTCGTCAAATATTGGTTACGGAAAAATTGTAAACGATGGCTTTTCGTATGTTGATATTAACGGAGCTTATATATCAGTAAAATTCCCAGATAATTTCTGCATTAAGGAAAACAGAATATTAAAAATTATCAAAATTACTCATCGAAACAACTTGCCTTATTTTGAAGCCTTATTAATTCAGAACTTAAAGTTTTTTTTTCCAAGATCCTTTTATATCTTCGGATATTGGTATATATTCCATCGGAAACTTTAATTTTGGAGAATGTGTCCACTTTTCTTGGGATGAAACACACAAAATGTATACCTCTGAAAAATAATAATCTATGCCTTTTTGTACCATTAATTGCGTAGAATCCAAAATGCAGAATAACTTATTTTCCGAACGAAAAAGACACTGAGGATGGCATATCGCCGAAACCGGTTTGTCTACAAACCAAAAATGACAAGGAATGACGGAAATTCGTTCCACAACACAACAATTTCATACCCTGTCGGAAAAATATATCAAAATCAAGAAACTTATTTTCCACTCAAGGTAAGAGTAATTTAATTTAATTTTAATTTTTATTTGTACTATTTTTAATGAAAACAGAGACTTGAGAATGAATGTATTTAATTTAGTTTAATTTGAATTTAATTGTTTTTGCAAAACATGTAAACATGTGAAAGCAGTATTTAAGCAATATTTAATTTTTATTCGATGAATTTCATGAAATGTATTTAATATATTATAACAGAAATAACCTGGAACAGGGAATAGAATGAATAAACGCGAGAGCAGAGCAAATCATCCGCGCATCCATTTGCAAATTACCGCGAATTTTTTGTGCAACTTGTTAGAAACCACGAGGTTTGTTTACAGTGTTGGAAAATGGCTCTCATAAATAAAATTGGTGCATACTTTTGACTGAAAATTAAGAAAATTTACGGAAGAAAGCTGAAATATTATTATATGAATATCTTGCACAGTCTGTTTTATATTGTAGCTATGTTTATTTTAGATATTTCGTGAAAAAAACAACAGATTTTAATTTTTGTGTATTCACCACATTGAGTATTATAAAATTTGTACCTTCCAACACTGTAAATATATTAGCCACCATAAACGAGACGTAAGAGCAAAACGAGGTAAACACCTCGTCTCTTAGATTACCCTTTTTCCTCGTTCGTGACTCGTTAACGTTCAACGCTAAATAGTTTTCTCGTCTCTTAGAATAAGCACCTTAATTTGATACCTTTATCAATAATGCATAATTATGCATTTTTCAGATTTCAGATGCTACACGCAAAGCTATGATGCAAACGAGAAAATCCCGAAAACATTCACCGATTTGACAAATGGTATAAATATATAAAAATGCACCATAAAATAACACAATTTCTATTTAATGGCATTTATCAGGTTCACAATCATTTAGAGCAAATATGGAAGTACTCGATGCCATCACAAATTTGAGAAAAGAAGTATTGCAAATAACGACCCGGCTAACCGAGGAAATAATAACAATCAAAAATCAAATTCGATGTCTTAGGAAGTACGACCCGCCAATTGATACTGAAAAAAAATTCCTGCCAAAATTCCCACTTAATTAGTTATCCGCCATTAAAGAATTTGATAACGAGTTAAGACAAAAGCCAGAGATGGTTAACGAATTGGTATGCTATAAACCCTCGTTTAATATGCTCATTCCACATCATCAACGTGTCGTTCGTCTGGCATGTGTGATTGCCTGTCAACTGTTTAATACTATTATAGGAGACGGTTTGCTGAATAGAGTCATATCCAACAGTTAAGAGGAAGCTGGAAACGCGAGCCGAACGACACGTTCGACGATATGGAATGATTTAAATTTAAGCATAACAGAAAAATCCAACAAATAATTTTTTCTGCATTTATAGAAACGCGCTGTAAAGCAAACAGGTGGCCAAGATGTTCATTCATTCGTAAGAGCAACAATAAAAATATTATTGTCTGATGAGGCAAGCACAATGCTAACGTTGAAGGGAACCAATACCAAGCCATCTGTCCAATCATTTTACTTTATAGATATAATAAAAGGTAAAATTAATAGAAATATACACAATTTATAAATACATATATTATAATATATATAAAATATATAAATAAATACACAATATATTTATGGTCTTTAATTCTAGATTCGTGCCACTTCAAATTCAAAAATGTGGAAGATTTTACAATAACAAAATACTGCAGCAACATTTTGTCCATGCCGCAGGAAGAATAAAGAAGCGGCAAAATAGGCAGAAGAGCTGTCATACTGTTACAGGAGCTCATTAATTCTTATTTTTACACTTTCTGGTTATAATAATACTATATGCCTCTCTTGTTCATATATAATAAATTAATACGCACTATATAACATGTTAAACTTTTTATTAAAAAACAAAACAACATTACAGTGTTTATAATTTCAATGTTATTGCAAGCATATGGCGAGTAGATGGCGATGCTTGCCATCTTATCGCCAGCGACTTTAAATGTCTTATTGCTGGCAATTAGACATATCTCATTGCTGACGACTTGATATGTCTGATCACCGGCGACTTTAAATGTCTTATTGCTGGCAATTAGACATATCTTATTGCTGGCGATTCGACATATCTCATTGCTGCCGGCTTGATGTCTCATCGCCGGCGACTTTAAATATCTCATTGCTGGCAATTAGACATATCTTATTGCTGGCGATTCGACTTGTCGTATTGCTGCCGACTCGACATGTCTAATCGCCGACGAGGAAACAACTGCATACAATCGTCTATTAGAAAGCTATCAGATAGCAATAATTGCCGGGAACTAATTTACTGTTATGGCGAGTCTTATAGACGGCGATTGAAAATGTTTGCTATATATAGAAAAATCTATATATAGATTTCAATAAATCCATATGCAAAACACATACACGTACATATGTCACATTTGCGAAAAGCTAAAGCGTACATTTTAAGCAATATAAAATTATTATTTCCGACGCATCATTTCTTGACGCTTAGATATCGGCAACGTTGATTTGATGCACGCAAGGTCAGTAAGGTGAAAATTTTCGCAGCGAACATTTTTCAGCCAGTGTTAGTGAATTGCATATGCTTGTGTAGAGAATGTTCTATCTCTTTATCTATGCGATAACTGAAAAGAACTCGTCTCACATTACATTGTGTACACTGGTCATGCTTCGCCAACTCAAATGTAATCATTTGCAACCATAGGTCGAAGTTTTCATGACTTTTATAATAAAAATCATGAAATAAGAGTTATTCAAAGACTTTTATGTTAAAGGTTTTTCAACAAGAGTTATTGAAGAATTTTTCGTAATAAAAGTCTCTTGTTGGTGATGAATGAATGACTGGATCTTTGTTGGTGGTGGCGGTTGGAAGATGTAAATAGATAGAAAATATTAAGAGCAGATTTTTGACATAGTGGGAAGTGAGCGGGGGCCACCACGAAAGGTTCGTTTCTTATGAAAAAATGATTTTGCGCCAATCGGTAGCAAATGTCCCGGAACAGCAATGAAACCTGGTGGGAGGGGTAGTGGACGCCCCCAATAGGACGTAATGGGCAGTTTTCGATGAAAAAATTATTTTGCGCCAGTCGATAGCAAATGTCATGAAACGTATTTAGGACATGGTGGTACGAGGCGTGTGCTCCCTAAAAGCGGGCTGAAGGGGAGTTTTTTACCAATAAAATTACTTTGCTCCAATCGATAAGAAATGCCATGAAATGGATCTGTGGTGGGGGTGGGCACAAAAAAGGGACGGTAGGGGCGTTTTACAAGACCCAAACTCAAGTATTTTTGTGATGAATGTAAAAAAGATCGTTCCTCGTTCTTTCTGACTTTTTTGTGTCTTTCTTTTAGTCATCTAGTCTTCTGTTATTTCATTTATATGTCATGTAGTATATTATGTATTTGTGCCGATTTGTTTATTGAATATTGGATGTATGGTTTTTTTGAAGAATGCTTACAATAGTGCCTAAGATATTTAATTACTTTTGTTGTATTATATTGAAACTGATTAAAATTATATTGAAAATGTTGAAATTATTATATTTTTAGCACATTATTTTTGAAAATAAATAAAGCTTTCTTTATGTGTGTTAACAAAAATATATTCCATTCCCCCTTCCACCGTTTTATATCCGTTTCGGGGCATTTGCTGCCGATTGGCACAGTCATTTTTTCATAAGAAACTCCCCTTTCGCGGTATTGGGTGGCCCCCGCCTACTTCCCACTATATCGAAAATCTGCTTCTTAGTATTTTCAATCTATCTGCATCATCTAACCACCAACTAAGATTTTATAAATAAAAGTAAAAGTTAAAAGTAAACTTTTTGTTTTAAAAGCAAAAGTTAACTTTTAACTTCAAAAATGAAACTCTTAAATAAAAGTTTTGAAAATAAAAGTTATTTTCGAGTACTGTTTACAACTATTGATTTGGAATTTTTTATATTTATATGTTTTTATATTTATTTGTATGTTATTACAACTATTGATTTCGAATTTTAGGCAGAGTGCGGAATTGATTGCTCATGAGCTGCTCAGCCGAACCGACTGAAATTTTTCATTCCTGTGAGCAAATCAGATAGCTCGCGCTCGTGTGCGGTGAGCCGAAGAAAAACTTCAAACAGCTCGCGCTCGTGAGCTGAGCAACATCGTTCCAAATCCGTTTCGCGATATTTGCTATCACGATAATAGCTATTTGAGCTGGACGATATTACTCAGCTCACGAGCGTCAGCTGGCTGAAGTTTTTTTCGGCTCACCGCCCACGAGCGCGAGCTGCTTGATTTGCTCACTGCTCATGAGTGTGAGCTGAAAAAATTTTGCTTGACTCACGCTCGTGAGCTGCGAGCTATTTCAAATTGCATCGCTCGGTCATGAGCGAGCGCGAGCTGAAATGAGCTGCTCGCTCGTGAAACATTTCGCACTCAGATTTTAGGTGTTACGAAACACTTATAATTATTACAAGCACCAGTCATTACGAACAAAATGATTGATCATAATTTCAACACTTGCCAGAGTGATGAACGAACGAAGCTCTCAATCGGCCTAGGACTGAACATAATTAATCCGTTTACTTTAGCTATGAAAGCAGTAACTTTCAATTCAATTCATATAGAAGAATTAAAGAGCTGAGAACTGTTCTTTAAAAAGAGACGAAAATTAAAAAGAATAAGCAAGACATTCCCTGAAAATTAGAGAGAACAGTCACTGCGACTTTAGTCACTCTGATGAAGTAATATTTATTTTGTTTCCGTTTTCTATAAGCACTAACGCAATTTTAACAGCGACCATTCGCTAGAGACCACAATGTAATCAGATCAAAGGCAAAGAGATAGGATACTCGTTTTTATAAATTAAAAATTCGTTATAATAGGAATTTTTTATGGAATTTGGAACTAATGTGCGCAATGTTTGAAACTCGTCCAATATTGTTCTTGTTTTATGTGCGTTTGCCAACGAATATAATGGCACATTTGCCATCGAGTATGTTGAATACATTTACTTCACCTTCTATTTCAATATAATTTCCACAAAATGTAAACAGTAGTAGTAGGTTTTATTTTAAGAAAATAAATTGAGAACTACGGAGATGGGTGCCCCGCCCCCCCGAAATCGTGGCCACACCTTATAAAGTCTAACTCTTTATTGGCAATAATATACAACTTCTTTGTTATTTTCCGTAATATGTGGCAACTTTCATTGCAACCAAATAAGATACTATTTCGCTGACGCTGACGGACCCTCATTCCATAAGCTTTTCATCGAATTGCTTGTTAACGTCGATTGCCTCTGCGAGGATGTTGTTAGAGAGCATGAGAGCAAACGCACAAATAAGAATATCGGACGAGTTTTCAAATATACGTGCGTCCTCAATAAGATTCTTTTTCAAACAGAAGGAGCGCCTAAAGGAACCACAACTGAAAGAATACGTTATTAAAGGAGAGCGAGTGGAGATATTGGTCCTTCACAATGAAAACGGTACCAATTGGTCCATCATCACAGACTCATAAAACCCAAGGACCCATAAACAAACAATATAAGGTTGCATTCTTTCTAAGGGAAAAATGTGGTATTATTATAGTTTAAACTTCTGGTAATAAATGGGTGTGATGTATATATAATAAACAAATTAATTCATAACCAACCGAAAGATTTCTATGAATACCTTGAAAACAGATCTTAACATTTGTGTTCACCCTGAAATCAAAATCTTTAGCAATAATATAATCCAGAAATTTTCCAGTTTTCAAATATTTTATAATATACAAATACAATGTTTTGTATTGTCACTTAAATCGGTTCTTACAAGCTACAAGCTTAACGAAGTACTATGGAATTGACAGCTTTTATTTATACATTTTCATAGTAAACCTAAACGACATCTGGTCATGTGAAGCACAAATTCTGAAGCAACCCGAAATAAAGACCTAAAGATATGTGCATCAATCCTGTAATTAATACTGAAGAATATTGAATATGCTCTTAAAAAACTGCTGAAAAGATTGGCGGAAAAATTTTAAGCTTGCAGTTCAATGAAACTAGAGAAGTATAACTACACCTTGCGTCCAAAAAGTGAGGGTTATATTAGTGTCGTTCCTCCGTTTGTAACATATTAAAGGTGTGGCAGATTAATTTGGAACATCTACTACTTTAAGGATTGGTTGTGCATTTAAATTAGTATCAGGGACAGCATCCTTATGAAGGTTAACACGAAAATGTTCGCATGGGATATATGTCCAGAAATCTAAGCAGCCGACACCACAGCCGACACTCCTCTTCGAATATTTACATGGGAAGGAAAAATTGGCGTTAGTGGCGAATGGAACCCAGTAAATTTTAAATTAATGGTAATTGCATTCCTCTGAATACAATCTAATTTATATAAGTAATGTTATTTATAGCAATATGTATTTGTGCGTGTATGCAAAAGAAATAATTGCGTTTAAGCAAACCTTTGATTGCCGCACTTCTTGTCTAGAAATGCATTAAGTCCGCGTCCTCTAGAGCTCTTCAATGTACAACGTCGTCCCATTTTCAAGCAATTTTATTCAAGAGATAATCTTACTTATAATATTCTAATTTCTTTTTGACATTTTTTTCCATCTTTGTAATTTTCGCCGTACATAAACAAGAATGAATTTTAATTTAAACAAGTCAGTGGGTGCCTACGGAGATAGAAATCCCCCAAATCTAAATACATAATTTTTAAATGAAGCATATAATTTTATCCTACAGAAAGGTATAGATATGTATAATTAATTTCAAACAAGGCACTTCATAATTTGTTGCAGTAAAATAGTTTTGGCTAAGCCCATTTCATAGCAGAACAGTCACTCGAACTTGGTATCACTCTTATTGTAATGAAATAAATTTTAACTAAATTATCTTGTTTTATATACTGCACCATAATTTTGGCGATCAAATTACTAAAACATAAAGAAATAATAATTTTAATGAACAATGAATGCAATCAAATGTTTTCGTTTTTCAATTAAAATCCCATTAGTCATTGAATCGATATCTATGCAAAAACGCAAGTGCAAGATTCCTTACCTTGGGCAAAAATTTGTCGAGAAGCTTGTACCCCATTCTTAAGAAAAGTATATGCGCATGGATTAGTACAAATGTCCTATTTTACTTCTGCTTTGTAGGATTTTTTCACCTTGTGAACCAGTTCGCAATTATCGTTAATTCTTTTAGCTCATGATACAATATGTTTTATTCGTTTTTTCGATAGCGAGCGCGGTTACGTAGTGCCTTTCTAAATGTGCTTCCTCGCTCTTTTTATTCCCTACATAGTTCTTTTAGTTAATTACATAGTTCTTATAGTTCAATATATACCTTCGTTTGTTTTCCTAATTCATAGTAAAATATATGTTTTGGTTGTTCTTTCTTCAGGGAGTTCGGTTTTATGATGTCGTTCGCCTCGTCATTGCTTCTTATTCAGTAGTTCTTTTGGTTCAATACATAGTTATTTTATACACAGTCCTTTTAGTTCGTCCATTGTATAGTTCGGGAAAATATAATTTATTGAGTTCGTTTGATAGTTCGAGCCAAATCGGGTATGAAATCGGGTATGATCTGAGTCCATCTAAACAAATATTGGAAGTCTTCCTTGCTTTGTTCGGGGCAATGATGTATTGAAATGGGTGCACCGCCCGAAATTTTTTAAAATTTTTGCGGTCGATTTTTCCACATTTCTGCTATATCTGTGATCGGAATGAATAAAACATCTGATTTGTTTTTAACCTTTTATTACAGTTTTTTAAATTATAGTGGTTTTAAACAATAATTTAAAATTATTCCATGGATAAACTGATATAAAAAGTAGACACAGTTATTACCAACTACGCTAATTTGACTACTAACTATGATTACATGTTGAAATGAAATCTTCGCATTATATTTATATACTAAACTGTTTTATATACATATTGGTAACTATAGAAATAAAAAAGCAGATCGAGTGTTTACCAAAAATATTGTTTCCGTTAGTTTTACATAACAAATGTATTATAAATAGTATATAATTCAGAAAGTATTAACTTTACTTCAGAAACGGTCACTCTGATTTCAGAAAGCATCAAACATATTTCAAAAACTACTAAGTGTAATTTTGAAATTAAAATGACGATTTTTTAAATTAAAATTATGATTTTTAAATTAAAGATACGATTTCTGAAATTAAATTTGCGAAATCTGAAATTAACTTTACCGTTTCTGAAATAAAATTAGTACTTTCTAAAACAGAAACCGGACAGCCGGAAGCAACTTCAAGCTAAGACAACTAGAAAAAGTCCGATCTTATATTAATTCAGACGAGCAGCGTCTTTAAGTAGCAACTCAAAAACAAATGTAAATACAACAAAATAACAGTCTCGGTTTAATGTTTCATAGCTCTCATAGCTCTGTTAGCGTGTCTATAGTGTCACCCAACTCTTCCTAGCTCTTTTTATTCAATACACAATTCTTTGTTAAGTACATGGCTCTTTTAGTTCATTTATTTCGACACAAGTTTGTTCTTCTAGTTCATGATACAGTATATTTTTTGCTCGTTATACCGTTAACGATATGAGTCGTCAACAGCTCGGGCGGGCTTTCAAATCAATAAAATCGTATTTTAGTTCAATCGTAGCTTGTTCGGTCTTCTAATTCATAACACTGAAAGCAGAACCTTGCAGCGAAAGCGCCTGCTAATCTCTCTTACGCGATGCCGACATCAGAGATAATAAGATAGGAAATTTCCAAAAAAAGCAACTCATGTAGTAGATTTGACGCAGAAATGCATAGTAGTGTTAGTGTAAACGGGCGGATAACGATGACGTTTTAACTGAGAAATTCCCCTGTAACGTAATTTTTACACTTAAACTCACCTACGGTTCCCCCAGTGACGTCAGTCTTCCTATGAAAAATTTTGGACTTAGACCCTATTGGCATATCATTTATCCAATTATTTTGAGATTTCAACATAGTTAAAATTTATACATAAAAACATTCCCATTCAGGTACATTTTTTTGGACAAATGTGTAATTGTGAGTGTACATGGTTTTTAAATGCACTTGGATTTGAAGGTATGATTTGCCTAACCAAAAAATTTGATGTAATTTGCGAGAAACCAAATGGAAAATATGTTTTATTATGGATGTTCTTTTTAATCCCTGGTCTACTCCCGAATTAGCTAAATCGCTTTAACTGCGAACGAGGATAAAACAAAGAGCGAGTGTGAAGATATACAAGCGTATATTACACGCGTAATACAGTTTTCCATTAGTTTTACTTCTCTTTCTCCCTGTTAAATTTTAGGCCAAAAATCATTGATTGGAAATACCAGGTAACTGCTTATTAAAGTTCAAACGGGCTCGTCTTACGTAGTTGAACTATAACAATCGTGAAGCATCTCGGTCTGATAAAAATCCTATTGACGTTAACTATAACGATACATATATATTTAACTTAATTTATTTCTTTTATTTCATTTATTAAACTTTATTTTATTTATTTAACTTTATTAGGAGAACCAAACAGGTTATTCTAGAAATCCTCTTAACATTTTTGTGAACTTCTGCAATTAGATTAAATTAAGATAACATCGAATCTAAATGTAAAAAAATTATGATATATATGAAAATCAGCGTTGGCATACCTTGAGCTGCTTCACATGGGCATTGAATTCAATCAATTAAGGCCTTACCTGCCTGTAAGGTACATGTTTTATTATTCACCTTTTGCGTAGGTAAGTATTGAAACAGTTCAAAAACAATTTGAGATAAGTTAATTAGTTTTCTATTTTAATAAAATAATTATCGCAGAGCTCTATTTGAAATAATCAAACCTACCATTAGTGCAATCAGAATTATTCTTTAAGACCAAAAAGAAAAGTGAATGATAAATTTTAAACTGCCTTAAGTGCGCAAAAAGTACCTTATTCAATAAAAAAGCCGTACCACATCCGCCGCTGTTGGTTCCTAACGATAATAATAGCATTCAATTTTGCTTTATGTAACATGAATTATTACTTAAAATAGTAATTCATTGCCAACTAAAGTAAGCGCGCAAAAAGTACTTTTCCTAACATGAAAATAATTATTATTGCCGTGAATGTGTGGCTATAATAATTACGAGTGGGGAACACCACAAAAATGCTAAAAGAAACCGATCTGGCAATTCCGGCATCTGACTGCGAGAAATTTCAATAATTAACGCACGCGCTATATATCACGTATTTTGTAACTTAATAACTTCTTTTGTATAAAAGTATTTACTTAATGATAAACTAAAATAAACAAATGTGGATAATCCACCACATATTGGTGACCCCGTGAAGAAAAGATATTTTGCGCAAAGGAATTAACGACATATACTACATCCGGCAAACATAACCTAACAAAGTTAAGACTCTCCGCAACATGGCATCGAGCGACCCACCGATGCCACAAGACATCAGCACACGCTCCGCCGACACCGCTACGAGTTCACAAGTCACCGGTGCTAGTAACAATCAGGATTACGAACAAATCATGTCTGCTCGTGCCGTTAAACTGCCACCATTCTGGAACGACAATTGTACCTTATGGTACTCACAAGTGTTAGCGGCACTCGAAATTGCTCAAATACGATCCGACGTATCTAAGTACCGATACCTACTCATACACTTAGACGAAACTACATTGCCGTTCGTCGCAGATATTGTTACACATCGTCCCGAGGACAACAAGTACGAAACTCTGAAACAGAGGCTCATCAGCAATTTTGATGAATCAGAAGATGTTAAACTTCGCCGCCTCTTACACATAACCGAGTACATTGAAGGCAAACCTTCTGGCCTTTTACAACGTCTTCGAAATTTAGCTCCCGAAAGAGTTCCGGAAAATATCTTGCGCGCGATATTTCTGGAACATCTACCAGTAAATATACGTAGCATTCTTGCGATCAGCCCCACAAAAAATCTAAACAGCCTCGCACTGGAAGCTGATAGAATTTTCGATATACACAACAGCATAATGACAGTTTCTGGCGAGCTACCAACGCATCTTAAAGAAGATGAATTAAACGTGGAGGCGCTGCGGCAGAGGTGCAGCAGCTCTCCCAAAAGATCGACAAGATCAAGAAAAACGAAAAAGCTGAAACCAAAATGTGTTTCTACCATAGACGATTCGAAAACAACGCTCGCAGATGCAGACAACCATGCACTTTTAACGACGTCAGACCGTTAAACTAAATCGACCTTCGGTTATACTCGTAGGCACCGCTGAAGGTCAGTTTACGTCTCGCCTACAAATTACAGACACAAAAAACCACCTTCGCTTTCTCGTCGACACTGGCGCTGATATTTCTGTACTCCCAAGGAACGGGTGCCAGTCCCGGGTGCATGGGCCCAAAATGGCAGTGACCTGGGTGTATGAAACGGTCACTTACCACGATTGTGGTACTCCCGGGTTCCGGAGCCTACCATATGGCTTTAAATTGGTACCACGGGAGACAAGCAAACGAGATTCATCCCCAGTATGTGTGCTAACAGCTTAGGCTGATAGTTACACCATCTGGGTTAAACAGCCAGTATGTGTACTGATAGCGTATGCTAACAGCTACACCATCTGGTATTATATTCCAAGCCCCACATGCTTGTCATTGGGTAGGCCCTTCGGGAGCTTCGTGGTGGCTGTGGTTAATACCCAAAGTCACGCGGGTACGAGTCTAGTCAGCTCGGGTGTGGTAATGCACTAAAACATTACCGGGTGCCGGGCCCCATAGACCGGCAGAGGTTTTAGATCGGCCTCGACGATACCTTAAGTGGAGTGTCCATACCATGCATATGGCCTCCAAAGGTACAATATGCCACGGCTTGGTAACCCGGAGGCAGTGGGCGTTGGTTGTCGTCACATAGTAAAAAGGTGCGTTCACAAAGTTCGCACTTGCAACCCCATGCGGGATGGCCCGCCGAGGAATAAGGCCAACACGGCAGGTGTCCTCGTAAAACTCAAGGCAGAAATCTGTACTCCCAAGGAGAGTATATAAATCTTCGATCACTAACTACACAAAAAATAATATTCTACTTTTCGCAGCAAATGGATCGGAAATTAAAACCTACGGTACACAAATATTAGAAATAGACATAGGGCTCTACCTTCAAATGGACGTTCGCGGTGGCAGACGTGGCACATCCTATACTCGGCGCTGATTTTATCAGAAGAAACGGTCTACTAATCGATTTACTAAACCGTAAGTTATTGGACCCCAAAAGGTCGAGTCAAAAAACCATTGCCTCACTCTCGGGTAACAACCAAATCAATAAAATCCTCAAGCAATTTGAAGAGATCACACACCGCGCCAAACAACGAGTGCCTAGACATGGTGTACAACATCATATAACGACTAACGGTAGACCCGTTGCAGAACGGGCAAGTCCTTTACATTTAGTTAAAAAAAAAGACGGGACATGGTGGGCCTGTGGTGATTATAGGCGCCTTAATAAAGTCACCACTCCGGACCGGTACCTGATACCGCACCTACGCGATTTCACACATTTTTTAGACGGGTGCACTGTATTCACGACATTGGATTTAGACCGAGCCTACTATCAAATTCCAGTAGCACCGGACGATAGACCTAAGACAGCGGTAATAACACCATTTGGCCTGTTTGAGTTCAAGGTGATGACCTTCGGTTTGTGTTATGCCGCACAAACCTTCCAACGACTAATGGACTCCATATTTCGAGATCTAGATTTTTGCCAGGTATACATAGACGACATCCTTATCGCGTCAACGACTATGGAGCAACATCAAAAACACCTACACACAGTGCTAGAACTTTTGCAGCGCCATGGACTCTCCATTAAATTAAGCAAATGTAAGTTCGCACAGGAAGAAGTCACATATCTAGGCCACACCATCAATAGTGAAGGGACTAAACCAACAGCAGAAAGAATCGAAGCCATTCGAAATTATCCTAAACCTCTTTCAATTGACGAACTGCGTAGATTTTTAGGCTCCTGGAATTTTTATCGGCTTAATATGCCCGGCGCAGCCGAAGCACAAGCACCATTGGTGGCACTAACCGCGGGTGCAAAGAAAAACAATAAAAGAAAAATTATTCAATAATTATTCAAATTATTAACAGAGTCATTCGAAAAATGTAAAATACTCTTAATCGAGGCCGTGCAATTAGCATACCTGGCACCAGACGTACCACTCACATTACGCTGCGATGCTTCGGACGTATCGATTGGTGCGGCGTTGGACCAAGTCGTTAACAATAACGTACAACCATTAGGATTTTTTACTAGCAAACTAAGCAAAACAGAACGTAACTACAGCGCCTACGACCGCGAATTGTTAGCTATATACGAAGGCATAAAATATTTTAAGCATCTCTTTGAAGGCAGAAACATCACTGTTCTGACTGATCATCGACCACTGACGTTCGCACTAGTACAGGACTCAAATAAAGCCTCACCGTGTCAACAACGTCATTTGCAATACATTAGTCAATTTTCCATCAACATAATATACGTCCCAGGAAAAGAAAATTTAGTGGCAGATGCATTGTCAAGAATTAATACAATCAGATTGCCGATCAATATCTCCACGCAAGAAATAGCAGAACAACAGTCAACTGATGGAGAGCTACGGCACCTGTTGTCAAAATTAACGTCACTGCGACTAAAGCAGATATCTGTCGATAACCCGAGCATTCAAATCTATTGCGACATTTCAACCGGCAAGACGCGGCCGTATATACCAACTAAACTTCGACACAAAATATTTGAACAGATTCATAACGCCTCACATCCGAATGCTCGCGCCACACAAAGACAAGTTAGTCTACATGTCGTATGGCCACACATGAACCGCGACGTCACTCGCTGGGCCCGTACAAGCTTATCGTGTCAACGCAGCAAAGTACATCGTCATGTAAAAAACGTTCCCAACCGTATTGAGATTCCAAGCGAACGTTTCAAGCATATACATATCGACATAGTTGTTATGCCCCAATGCGACGACTACAGATATTGCCTCACAATAATTGACCGCTACACTCGCTGGCCAGAGGCTATTCCATTAAAGGACGTGTACACTGATACGGTAGTTGATGCAGTTTTAAGTGGCTGGGTAAGCAGATTTGGACAGAGGTTCGCAATTCGAATCGAAGTTTTTTGATGCATTCACAAAACTTATCGGCTGTAATCGGATACGGAATCTACATACGGATGAGAGAAACCTGTTTCTTAAGGCAGCTGCAAACTATCGTAAAGTTGTTAAGCGCTCTCTCCGGCTCAGTGATGCTGGTTTCTCTTCGGATAGAACTTTCTTTATAAATGAAAGTCTTACTAAAAGGAATAGGCTGCTCCTATCACGTGCGTTAAATCTGAAGAAGAGAAATCAACTTGCAGCAGTCTACACTCGGCGTGGTGCAGTGTTTGTAAAATTGTCAGCAAATGGATCTGGTTTTCAAATTAAAAACACTGAAATGCTCAATGATGCCGTATTGGAAAACTCCGCCATTCTAGAAGTTAATATTCCTGTGGCCGATAGGAATACCAGTATTTAATATTTAATATTTCTTATAAACTTATCAACTTTATTTTCTTTTTCTTTTTTCTCTTTTTTTATATTTTCGTACTTTCCTTTTCTTTTACTCTCCTCTTATTTGCTAGTGGAAATTATGCACTTAAGTAATTTTAGATATCTAATTAATCTACTTATAATATGCTTAGCATTGTCTTCAGTTGTTTATTTCATTATTTCCTTCCTTCCCTATTTCTTGTTTAAGTTCCATTTGAATATACTGATTATTATTGAACTTGTTGCTAATTCCTATAATTATATTAGATATGCCTTCTGACAGAAGGAAGAATTCTCTGGATTGTGCCGATCTAAACTTATCAGTTATTCTTAAAATTGTCAGTAGGCATAAGAATGGTCTTAAAATATGTCATCTCAATGCCCAGAGTCTTAATTGCAAAATGGATGAATTTCGTTATATTTTTGAGACATCTGGCATTGACATTATAAGTGTATCTGAAACATGGTTTAATAGGGACACGGATAGTAATCTATATCGTCTGCGTGGTTACAATCTCTTTCGCTGTGATAGACTTGGACGGAAAGGTGGAGGTGTGGCAGTTTATATCCGAGAACAGCTGAGCTGTAAATTTATTAAAATGTCTGATGTTACAGAGCAAGTCGAGTTTATCTTTCTAAAATTAACCATTGGTTGTAAAAATCTGTTGCTATGCTCTCTGTATAGGCCTAATAAGTTGATATCTTTTGATACTTTCTTCACTACTCTTGAAATGCTATCGTCAACTGTTCCAGATATTATTGTTTGTGGGGATTTTAATTGTAATATTTTGAACAGTGTCGAATCGAGGCCTCTTACTCAGTTTATGTCATCTCTAAGTCTGCATGCCATAAATAGTGTTTCTCCAACTCACTTTACGCAACAGTCCAATAGCCTAATTAATTTGTTCTATAGTAATAATCCTCATAATGTTTTACACTATAGTCAGCTGCAAGCTCCCTGCTTCTCCTGTCACGACATAATTTTTCTTACTTACAATATTAATAGTTTCTCTTCGGATACCAAGGTGAAGTATAGAGATTACAAAAATATTGATTATGTAAGCCTACAAAATGATATTGCAAACATAAGCTGGGATAATATCCTTTATCTATCATCTGTAAATGATCATGTTAGCCTATTTAATCAGAATATAAGCTTGTTATATGATAAACATGTTCCTCTAAAAACTAAACTGATTAAACATGATAAGCCTATTTGGTTAACATCTAAGATTCTCTCTCTTATGCGCATGAGGGACAACACGTATAAGATGTGGAAAACATACAAATTGAATGAGTACAGAAAAATATATTGCAGATTACGAAACCAGGTAGTTTCTGAGATAAGGTGCTCAAAAATCAAGTATTACTGTAATGCCTTCAAACCAAACTTATCTGGTAAATATTTATGGAATAAGATTCGTCACCTTGGAGTTGCTAAGGAGGCATCGAAAATTCCGATTGATATTAATTGTGATAGCATAAATGGGAGCTTCCTCGCGCATCAGGTACCTTCTTCTTTACCGTTATGTAATGGTCTAACTCAAGATGAAGCCTTAAATTGTCTATCATTTGAGCGTGTTAGTGACGCAGATGTAATGCTAGCAATTATGACAATTAAATCAAATGCTATTGGCGTTGATGATATTAGCCCGAAATTTGTAAAACTTATAGTACATTATATAATACGTTATATTACTTATATTTTTAATTCTGTTTTGACCTCTTCTTCTTTTCCCAGTTTGTGGAAATTAACTAAGGTTATACCAGTTGTTAAAACAAATAAAGAAAGTAAAATAGAGTATCGCCCTATTGCAATTGTGCCATTTTTATCTAAAGTCTTTGAAAAACTAATTTCTATGCAAATTCAGATGCATTTGATGATTAACAATCTCCTTAGTAAACACCAATCTGGATTTCGTCCTAAACACAGTTGTATTACTGCTTTGGCATTAATTACTGAAAAAATCCGTGCAGCTATGGTTAACTCACAGGCATCATTCCTGACCTTACTTGATTTCTCGAAGGCTTTCGATACTGTCAATCATGAATTACTCTACGTTAAGCTAATTACACAATTTAAATTCTCCTCTCAGGCATGCAACTTAATATACTCATATTTGAGCAATAGGAAACAGCGTGTAATGGTCCAAGACAAGTCCTCTTCCTATCTTCCTGTACTTTCTGGGGTTCCACAGGGGTCTATCCTTGGTCCAATTTTATTCTCTTTGTATGTGAATGATTTGTCTAGAGCCATTACACACTCATTTTTTAACATGTATGCGGATGATGTGCAACTAATTATTAGTTGCCCACTAAGCAACATGTCAAATGTTTCCACATTGCTAAATGAGGATCTTTCATCTGTGAGTAACTGGGCGGCGTGCAACTATTTGAGCTTAAACTCAGTAAAATCTAAAGTTATGTTGATCTATAATACACCCATACCCAAGCAATTTCTTCCAGATATATGCATAAATAATATGAATATTGAATATGTTGAATCAGCTAAAAATCTTGGTATAGTCTTTAATAATACGCTAACATGGTCCACGCATGCTATTGCAGCAATTGGAAAAGCCTATGGTGTCCTTCGTTCTTTTTGGCATTTTCAACAATTTCTTCCCATAAACATTAAACTATTACTTGCAAAATCTCTTGTTTTTCCTGTATTTCTATATGGATGTGAAATCTTTGGTAACTTTGATTGTAACACCATGAGAAGGTATAAGGTCATGTATAATAGTACATCATAATATAGTACATCATAATAGGTCATGTATAATAGTACCTGACATGTATAATAGTACATGTCAGGTGTCCCTCGTATAACGCGGTATTTCTACAACGCGTTTTCGATATAACGCGATTTTAGAAAAAACACAGTTTTTTACAACGCGAAATTTCGACTTGTATAACGCGAAATTGAAAATATGCATTGCAACACTAATTTATGAATCCATTCGCGTTCATAATTCAATTGGCAATACTTTTGCAATTTTGGATTTGCAATTTTGGGTATTCCCCGTTTTTGCTGTCAAAATATAAATGACGGATTAAAAAAATATCATTACAGTTCGAACTCTCGTGAAGATTACTTACAGAAGTTGAACATATCAGTTTTTAAGAAGGTAAATACATAAATTAAATTTATAATTACAATTAATTTACAATTAATTCCTTCCATTTATAATTCTTAAAAAAATTTAGCCATGAATAGCAAAACCTTAACTCGCAAAAAGGCTACGCTAAAGCGGAAATTTATTGCCTTAGATGATAAAATAAAGATTTTAGATAGATTGAGCAGTGGTGAAAAAGCAGGATTAATAGCAAAAATTCTCGGTTTAAACGAATCCACAATACGCACCATTAAACAAAACGAAAGCAAAATAAGAAATTCTGTAACTGCTGGGTCATCAATAAGCGCAAAACGGGTTGCACCCGTTGCACCCGCAAAAAAATTCCGATCAATTCAAATGTCATCAAGGCAAAAGCTTTAAAAATTTATACCTACTTAAAAGAATCTGATCAATCTGCAGAAACATGTGATCAGGAATTCTTGGCTAGTAAAGGCTGGTTCGAAAATTTTAAAACACGATTTTCTTTACACAATATTAAAACTCAAGGCGAAACTGGATCGGCAGATATAGAAGCTGCAAGAGAATACCCTAAAACTCTTGCTAAAATTATTGAAGAGGGTGGTTATACAGCAGAACAAATTTTTAATGCCGACGAAACAGGCCTAAATTGGAAAAAATGCCTCGTCGGACATACATATCGAAAAATGAAAAGCTTGCACCAGGTTTTAAGGCCGCAAAAGACAGAATTACCCTTCTCCTCTGCAGTAACGCTTTAGGTGACTGTATAATGAAGCCCTTATTTATAAACCGGTCCTTAAATCCACGAGCTCTTAAAAACATTGACAAATCTAAATTACCAGTTTATTGGCGAGCAAATAAGAAAGCTTGGGTTACAACCAGTATTTTTCGAGATTGGTTTTTAAATTGCTTTGTACCTGACGTGGAACTCTACTTGAAGAAAAAAAACATCTATTTCAAAGTACTGTTAATACTCGATAATGCCCCAGGGCATCCAAATGACTTGAATCATCCTAATGTAAAAATAGCTTTTCTACCACCCAATACAACGTCTATCATTCAACCGCTAGATCAAGGTATAATATCTACGTTCAAAGCGTATTATATTCGGCAAACACTTCAACATGTTCTTAATGAAAGGGATTCTAATGCTAACATGACGGTTAAAGAATTGTGGAAAACTTTTACAGTTTTTAATTGTATTAAAATAGTTTCATCGTCTGTAAAAGAATTGAAACAGTCTACTTTGAACGGATCTTGGAAGAAGCTGTGGCCGGATTGTGTTTTGAAAGATAGTGTGGTACCACCATTGAATTTTGAATGATGATATCAATGAAATAATATACGAAACTGATGATTTTAACGAAGAAGAGTTGATTCAATTAATAACTGGATTTCAAACTTCTTCAAATATCGCACGTGAAAATGAAGACATTGATACTGAGGAAGATATATCTGAATCAATTCCAGATTTCACTCTAAAGCGCATACGAGAGGGCTTAAATTTGGCTGAGAGATTGATATCTTTTTTTCAGATAATGATCCATCAATGGAGAGATCAAGCAAATTCAAGAGGCAAATAGAGATGGAGCTAGCGCCTTATTACGAAATCGAAAAACAGTTAGAAAAAGAAAGCAAACAAAGGCTGATAACTGATTTTACAATCGCACAATCACTGGAAGAACGTCCAGTGGAAATTTATTCTGATGAGGCTATACGATGTTCTGCTAATATGATGTTCGAAGACAGTGGCACAGACTAGTGAAAGCACAAAAATAAAATTATTTAGTGAATAATAATTATTGTTATTTCCCATTATGCTTTCCAATTTTTCAAATAAAGTAAGAATTTTGATTTTGAGTTGTATAGGTAAATACATCTTTAATTTAATAACTACTATTTAATTTTGAAAAAAGCTTATTGGAACATAACCCTCATTTTTATATGAAAGCTAAGTCTTCTATAACGCGAATTACATAACGCGGAAATTTCCTGGAACGTAACTACCGCGTTATACGAGGGACACCTGTACTGAAATTGTTTGTTATAATCAGTTAAATCACATGAACCGCAAATATTTAAAGCGCGCTCTCGGGAACAATTTTCGGAACATTGCGATGATCCTGTACGCGGATCTGAGGACACTGTATTTCTGTCCAGAGTATGGATACCACGCGTAGATAATTTAAAATAGCCGTGGCTATTAATAATTTATTTTCACCGAGGTTTAACTGAGAAACTCGGAATCAAGTTTAACAGAAAATTTAATACGAACAATTGTTAATATAATTAGTTGTTTACATAGTATTACCATGTATTTACATAGTATTACCATGATGCCTATGGTGAACTAAGCATACATATTTAACCCTTTCGCTGCTCCACACGTATATATTCGCAAAAAAAACTTGTGTATCATACGCTCCCGACGAATATTTTCGCGCTTAGTTTTAAATTAGTTAGCTGCTCAATACGACTATTTTTACTATGTATTATTCATGTTTTCTGCTCTATACGATTATTTTTGCTGTTTAATACGTATTTAAGGCTACCAATTATTATTAATATAGTAGAGCATTAACTGCTCTACACGGATATTCTCGCTCTAATTTTATTTTCGTACGCTGCTCCAGACGAGTATTCTCGCTATAAAAATTATAATAACAATTACGAACTTGTCTAAACCTGCACAATATATTTATCAATTTCTAGCGCATACAGGCAGTTCTTACCAGCATTCTGAAGAATACATACTAAAATTCAATACATTTATAGTTATTTTAATTATATAATTATCTGCTGTAAGTATTTTATAATAAAATTATATTATTTATAATATTATAAATAAATATAATTAATGTATTACGCAATTTTTATTAGATGGCAAAAAAAAATCTTACCGATGCAGAGTTGGAAGAAATACTATTACAGTCAGATAGTGGAGAAGAATTTCTCGATGATATAGACAACAATGATAATGAGACAACTGATGACAGTGATGATTACACTGAAGAGCCACAACATAAGAAACGGGCGGTCAATTGCGAATATCAATGGAAGGATGCAACATCCTTTACACCAAAAATTTACAATTTTGATAATGATTGTTCAGGTCCTTCGAAAGGTAACACTGACTACACGGAATTAGAGTGTTTCAAAATATTTTTCACAGAGGAAATAGTAACAAAAATAGCTGAGCAAACCAACTTATATTTCCAATTTCTCACAGCAAAAGATCCAAGTGAAAATTCACGTCTAAAACGGTGGAAGAATACCGACTTCAAAGAAATATATTGTTTCTTCGCTGTAAATCTTTTAATGTCGCAAGTAAAAAAACCCTGTCTAAATGATTATTGGTCTCAAGAATGGCTTCGATCAACACCAGCTTTTGCACAAATAATGTCAAGAGATAGATATTTGCTGCTTTTGCGGATGTTGCATTTTAGCGATAATACTTCACCGCCTATTGAGGGTGATTCTTTACGCAAAATTAAAATTATTGTTGAACATTTGAAAAAAACATTTAGAGAAACTTTTATTCCATATCAAAATATTTGTATTGATGAAAGTCTAATGTTGTTCAAAGGACGATTGTTTTTCAAACAATATATACCATCAAAGCGCCATCGTTTTGGGATCAAATTTTTTGTTATGTGTGATTGCAAAACAGGTTACATTCTAGACTTTATTATTTATACAGGAGGAACTACAGAAATTGCTAATTTTGATATGGAAAATATTGGTAAATCTGGAAGTATAGTGTTAACTCTAATGAAAGACTATTTGAATAAAGGCCATACAGTATACGTCGACAATTGGTATACAAGTCCAGCCTTATTTTCCTATTTATTTGCAAATAAAACCAACGGATGTGGTACAGTAAAAGCAAATCGCAAGGGTATGCCCGTTATGAACAAGAAATTGAAAATGGGTGATATTGAATGCAAAGCAAGTCAAAATATATTAGCAATAAAATGGCATGATAAAAGAGATGTTAAGCTATTGTCTACAATACACACCAACGAATTAGCCCTTTCTAATAAAATTGATCAAAATACCGGCGAAAATGTTCTCAAACCAGTTGCCATTCTAGATTACAATAAAAACATGGGTTCCGTAGATAGAAGTGATATGATGCTAAGTACGACAGAAACAGTGAGAAAATCGGTCAAGTGGTATAAAAAAACATTTTTCCATCTATTTGATTTAGCAGTTTTGAATGCTTCTATACTCTATAGAGAGCTGACTAAAAAGGATTATCCTGTAAAAGAATTTCAAATAAATTTGATAAAACAATTACTCCGTACATATCACGCACCTGAACAACGCAATCGAGCAGGTAGACGTCCAGAAGATGCCGATTCTCTATTACGCTTATCAGCTAGACATTTTCCAACATTTCTTTCTGCAACAGAATCAAAACCAAACCCAACTAAACGTTGCATTGTATGTGTAAAAAATAAAAAACGAAAGGAAACTCGATATGTATGTGAGCCTTGCAATGTTTCTTTATGTGTGGTACCATGTTTTGAAATATATCATACTAAAAAAAATTATTCTTTGTGAAATGGTAAATTTTTGCAATAAATTTTTTAAATTTTAGTTATTATTTTCAATTAACCGCTTTACGTATATTCTAATTTAATAAAAATCACCATAAAGGATTTAAAAAATAAACTGCTCTACACGAATAAACTCGCAATACTTAATTTCTTTAAACAGCTCAACACGAATTAATTCGCAGCGTTTAAATGGTCAAACTGCTCAACACGAATAAAGATGAAACTACTAAAATAAATGCGCACAGCAGGCACAAAATCTCAAAACGAATTGCGCAGCGAAAAGGTTAAGGGCCCTTTACGTGAGTTTCGGTCGTGGTATATAATTTAATCGTTCCTTCGTTAACGAGTTCTGTGCTATAGTGTTGTCAAATTCGCGTCTGCTTGCTCCTTTTATTGAATACATAGCTCTTTTAGTTCATTATATACTTGTTTTGTATATGGACCATTTATTTCGTATCAGAGATAAAGAGAGAGGAAACTTTTCAAAATGCAAAGGTTAAGATTTTTGTAAAGTAGTGTTATTGACTTTCACACCCAAACAATCAAAACAATGTCTGGAATTCGAAATTAAAGACCCAAACAATTCGCGGAATTTCACTTTAGAGGCCAAAAAAATATTTCAGTTTCAGGCGCTATTGACATCCCCATTTACAATTCCACCGACTTTGTTTTTATATTCCAACTTAATTCTAGATTTATAAAATTATGTTAAATACATGTTTACTTTTATGCCTCCCTGAACAGGGATTGAAGGCATCGCATTTCTGTCCTGAGTGTAGGTACTACGGCCGTACCACTTTGCGGTCCAATCTCACTTGAAATAGCGATGGCTACTACTAATTCATTTTTGGGAGTGCTCATTTCAGAAATAGAGTTATTACGAAAGATTGTTTACATAATATTCTCACAAATGTCATACATAACCAGACAATGGTGAACTACGCATACATAAACACAAGCCATCTACGTGAGTTTCGGTTGTTTAAAATTTTGTAGTTTTTTCAACATTTTTTGAATGAAAAATTTTTTGGTTTCTTATCTCATCATCACATAAGTACGTGGTACGTCATTATTTCTCCTGTCCGATGAATTCTTCCGAAATTACAATGTATTTTGTGAAATGAACTACATAAGTAAGAAGCAAAGAACTAGTTTATATAGTTCATAATTGGGAATAGTTCAATTCAACAAGTTCGTTCACGAGCTACCCAATTCTTATGGCGTTGTGGAAATGTTCTGTGACGTATTTAAACACGAAAAGCACGGATCTCACGTCTTTCATCAAAATCTAAACATTTCGCCGCGGAAGAAATTCTAATTTAGATTTTCGAACATGATAAAATGCCGCCTTTCCTGACATAAGCTGCTTTAATTTTGAAATACACTTTACAAATTTAAAATTAAAACAAATTTAAAATGAAACAGAGTGAAAAGAACAGAAAAATACATAATATCCCTGAAAGGACTTTTGATGTTGGTTTAAGTGTTTGAACACGATAAGCTGTCAAGTGTTTCCTGAAAAATGGTTTTATTTTTGAGAAAAACCTATGCAGTGTTTCAATTTTAATTGAAAAAGTCACATAGAGTGAAATGAAATGGATAAAAATTCAGATAATTTTCTATTCTGTACAAATTTATATTTCAATATTGATAAAATAAATCAAATGCAAAAAAAAGAAAGAGTCAAAATCCAAATTCAGGCAGACAGGATATGCAAAACGTCATATAATGAAAGGTAAAGTTAGTACTGCATTTTCATTGATAATTGACCACCGTATTATGAACCATATAAGAACATGCACAATAGAAGAAGCAAAGAGAGTGTTAGGATCCGATTGGAGTTTATCTCAAGAAAAATTTGATGCATTTATTGCAATTTTATATGCATGAGGTGCACATGGAGCAAATAATTTTAATATTTCTTTTTTTAACATATAGGGACCTAAATTCTTTTCTGAAACTATGAGCAGAAATAATTTTACTGAAATTCTTAGACTTACTGTGAAATCACAACCTGGCAGCGGCAGCGGCAGCCACGTGAAATTTACTGTGAAACCACAACCTGGCAGCGGCAGCGGCAGTAACGCTCTCTCACGAGCTGCCGGGATTATATGTGGCAGTGGCATCGACAGCGGCATCTGTCATTTGTTTGTTTATATTTTCTTCATTTAGTTCTGAATTCTGTTCGGGTTTTGTTTACATTCTATTATAATTCTATTACAATTTTAGAAATTGTCTAGGATTTTCGTCAAAAATTGGCAACTCTTCTTGACAGAAAAAGAGAAAATGCTTTGCTGACGAAATAGATTTTAATTTTGCTGACGATGCCCGGCAGCTAGCTGTTCCCATAAGCTCCTGTGTAAATTTCACGTAGCTGCCGCTGCCGCTGCCTGGTTGTGGTTTCACAGTTACTGTGAAACCACAACCTGGCAGCGGCAGCTACGTGAAATTTACACAGGAGCTTATGGGAACAGCTAGCTGCCGGGCATCGTCAGCAAAATTAAAATCTATTTCGTCAGCAAAGCATTTTCTCTTTTTCTCTCAAGCAGAGTTGCCAATTTTTGACAAAAATCCTAGACAATTTCTAAAATTGTAATAGAATTATAATAGAATGTAAACAAAACCCGAACAGAATTCACAACTAAATGAAGAAAATGTATACAAACAAATGACAGATGCCGCTGTCGATGCCACTGCCACATATAATCCCGGCAGCTCGTGAGAGAGCGTTACTGCCGCTGCCGCTGCCGCTGCCAGGTTGTGGTTTCACAGTTACACAGAAGCTTATGGGAACAGCTAGCTGCCGGGCATCGTCAGCAAAATTAAAATCTATTTCGTCAGCAAAGCATTTTCTCTTTTTCTGTCAAGAAAAGTTGCCAATTTTTGACGAAAATCCTAAACAATTTCTAAAATTGTAATAGAATTATAATAGAATGTAAACAAAACCCGAACGGAATTCACAACTAAATGAAGAAAATGTAAACAAATAATTGACAGATGCCGCTGTCGATGCCACTGCCACATATAATCCCGGCAGCTCGTGAGAGAGCGTTACTGCCGCTGCCGCTGCCAGGTTGTGGTTTCACAGTTATTCGTTTTGATAAAAAAAGTCAGCGGAGCCAACATTTGAAAGCAGACAAATTTGCTGTGGTGTCTAAGAAAGGGTGCCAGTCCCGGGTGCTTGGGCCCAAAATGGCAGTGACCTGGGTGTATGAGACGGTCACTTACCACGATTGTGGTACTCCCGGGTTCCGGAGCCTACCATATGGCTTTAAATTGGTACCACGGGAGACAAGCAAACGAGATTCAGCCCCAGTATGTGTGCTAACAGCTTAGGCTGATAGTTACACCATCTGGGTTAAACAGCCAGTATGTGTACTGATAGCGTATGCTAACAGCTACACCATCTGGCTTTATATTCCAAGCCCCACATGCTTGTCATTGGGTAGGCCCTTCGGGAGCTTCGTGGTGGCTGTGGTTGTACCCAAAATTACGCGGGTACGAGCTTATGCTCGGGTGAGGTAATGCACAAAACATTACCAGGTGCCGGACCAAATAATCCGGAAGAGGTTTTAGATCGGCCTCGACGATACCTTAAGTGGAGTGTCCATACCATGCATATGGCCTCCAAAGGTACAATATGCCACGGCTTGGTAACCCGGAGGCAGTGGGCGTTGGTTGTCGCCATATAGTGAAAAAAGGTGCGTTCACAAAGTTCGCACTTGCAACCCCGTGCGGGATGGCCCGCCATGAGATTAAGCCAACACGGCAGGTGCTCATGTAAAACTTATAGTGGAATCTGTGGTGTCTAAGATTTGGGATATTTTCATTGAGAACAGCCAAAACTGTTACAAACCGGGTGGTAATATTACTATAGACGAACAGCTATTTCCGACTAAGGTAAGATGTAGATTTACGCAATACATGCCTAACAAACCGGATATATGTGGAATCAAATTTTGGTTAGCATCGGACGTCGATAGCAAATACGTCGTAAATGGACTTCCATATCTAGGTAAAGATGAAAATAGGCCCTCCTCAGTACCACTCTCTGAATATGTTGTACTCAAACTCATGGAGCCTTTCGCGGGTTGCGGAAGAACTGTGACCACAGACAACTTCACAAGCAAATCTCTAGCAACACAACTCCTAGCAAAAAAAATTCGTTAGTTGGAACTATTCGGTCAAATAAAAGGGAATTACCACTAATTGCCAAGCAAAAGAAAGATAATATGGAACGATTTTCATCGAAAATTTTTACAACAGATAATTGTTCTCTTACAATCTATAAAATTAAGCCAAAAAAGGTACTTTTACTTAGTTCTAAGCACAAATTTGTAAAAGTAGAAAACAATGATAAGCGTTTACCTGAAACTGTTTCATATTACAATAAAACCAAATTTGGTGTAGACATGACCGATCAAATGGCAAGGAAATTTACTACAAAATCTAAGTCTTGCAGATGACCTCTCCAAGTCTTTTTCAATATCCTTGATTTAGCTGGCATAAATGCCTGTATATTGTACAAGCAAACGACAGGAGAAAATATCTCGAGACAAGATTTTTTACTCAAGCTAGCAGTAGAACTCGGCGCCAATTTTGGAGAAGCCCGTGAACAACCAAAAGAAAGAACAAATACGAAAGAATCGTTGCCTAAGTCTAGTACAGATGCTTCTCAACGTAAGAAGTGTCAAATAGGCTACTGTAAAGAAAATGAAACCAACAAAATTTATCTAAATGTAAAAAATATGTTTGCAGAAAATGTACAGTGGACACACTTATATGTAAAAAATGCGATGAGCAATGAATCAAAAATTCTTATTTTTTGCGTTTGTAATATATTCTTTTTAATTATAATAAATTTAATTTTTATTCCCTTCCTAACAACCATATTTCATACATTCAAGCAGGAAACATAAAGTCGGGTCATTTGACCCGCTATGGTAGAAATAGGTACCTAGTGAGTGTTGGTATGATTAGTGTTAATTGAAAATGGTCGGATGGATAAGTACACAGAATTCTGTATAAGGTTATTATTTTATTTATAAAATATAAATACATTTTTATTTATTTCCTAATAAAGATATATGCATTTGATATAAAGATATATGCATTTATAGATATAGAGATACATGCATTTCCACGCCAAAGAGGTATGCACGTTGGCGTGTTACCGATTTTTTTATGTCCGGTTACTCAGTAGACATATACCACCCATATACAAACACACAAGACACACTTATTTTATAAATTATACATTATGCGTTGTTAGACTAAAAATTGTATAATAATATGTAAAAAGTGAAAGTAAATTTTAGTAAAGTGAATGTTATATGTTATAAATGCAAATTGAATGTTAATTATGATGATATAATGACCAAATGTTGTAAAGTTAAAAGCTAAATAAATTTATAATAAACAAAATGTTAAAATGAAGCAAATAAAAGCTGTGCACTCACAAATATGATATATTATACACTAAATATATTTTACTATAATACATACACGTAGCCCAACGATCAATGCGGCAGATTGCCATTGAATAATTTTACCAAACTGATTCTATAGATGTGCGATGGAAATGAATTTTTGATGAAAATTTGGAGACTTAAGCTCTCTACTAAAACAACTTTATTTTATTTATTATTAATTTGGAGCTTTCAATTGGAAAACACCGGAAGGCTCATGGCCAACATATTACCGTAATTCATGGGTGTCAGCTTCCGGAAACCTGAAGGTGTGCCTGGACATCCAACCTTACAACATACTCGCACACTTTGCATATTTTTTGAAAAAAATATAAATTTGTTGGAATCTAAAATAATTTTTAAATTTTACAAATTTAAATGTTATGGTGGGAAAAATATATTGCGAAAAAGGCACAGCGCTGCATATTTAGCTCAAAAACGAAATTAAAAAAATACGAATCCAATGAAACGTGTTGAATCGTGTACATAAATTATACGAGTATGTTTTACATAACAATTTCAATAATTCAATTCAAAAGTAAATGTTTGAACTGAAAGCTATCCAAAATCCGTAGATAAATTATTGAAATATTTGAAATTGCAAACAAAAGTGGCCTACATAATTATGTTCACTACCAAAAATTATGAAATTCGCTAAATCTATAAGTAGTTTGAATGTGATTTAGCGATCTATATCGGTTTAATATATTGGTTAGTTGATTTTTTTTAATAATTAACGATATAATTTAGTTTATACCACATTCCAGAATGATGGCAACACTGTTTTCATACAAACGCTTAAAAAGGTACTTCAAACACTACGAGCCGAATAAGTAGGAAACACTAAAATGGTCAAATCTAGTTGCGAGGTGAAGAAATTACTAAGGTATGCCAATGCCAGTATTTATATGCATTTGCTTTTCTAAGAATTTCTCTTAAGGATGCATTCATCACAATTATGTTGAAGAAATAAGATATGTGCAAGTAAATGCAAATAAATCATTTAGTATATATTTTCAATGTGAATACTGAATATATTGAATTGAACTAAACTATTCAGGATAGAAAAATAAACTGCGAATATTTTTATATTACCTCAAAGTGAAGATAGAAAATATCATGTAACTACCTTAATGCACATTATTATTAATAATTACATTAAAATAAATTATTTTAAATATTTGTTGAATTAATTATAATAAATTTAATTTTTATTCCCTTCCTAACAACCATATTTCATACATTCAAGCCGGAAACATAAAGTCGGGTCATTTGGCCCGCTATGGTAGAAATAGGTTCCTAGTGAGTATTGGTATGATTAGTGTTAATTGAAAATGGTCGGATGGATAAGTACACAGAATTCTTTATAAGGTTATTATTTTATTTATAAAATACAAATACATTTTTATTTATTTCCTAATAAAGATATATGCATTTGATATAAAGATATATGCATTTATGGATATAGAGATATATGCATTTCCACGCCAAAGAGGTATGCACATTGGCGTGTTACCGATTTTTTATGTCCGGTTCCTCAGTAGACCTATACCACCCATATACAAACACACAAGACACACTTATTTTATAAATTATACATTATGCGTTGTTAGACTAAAAATTGTATAATAATATGTAAAAAGTGAAAGTAAAATTTAGTAAAGTGAATGCTATATGTTATGAATGCAAATTGAATGTTAATTATGATGATATAATGACCAAATGTTGTAAAGTTAGAAGCTAAATAAATTTATAATAAACAAAATGAAGCAATTAAAAACTGTGCACTCACAAATATGATATATTATACACTAAATATATTTTACTATAATACATACACGTAGCCCAACGATCAATGCGGCAGATTGCCATTGAATTATTTTACCAAACTGATTCTATAGATGTGCGACGGAAATGAATTTTTGCTTAAAATTTGTAGACTTAAGCTCTCTACTAAAAAAACTTTATTTTATTTATTATTAATTTTGGAGCTCTCAATTGCAAAACACCGGAGGGCTCTTGGCTAACATATTACCGTGATTCATGGGTGTCAGCTTCCGGATACCTGAAGGTGTGACCATCGCCTGGACATCCAGCCTTACAACATACTCGCACACGGCATATTTTTTGAAAAAATTATAAATTTGTTGGAATCTAAAATAATTTTTAAATTTTATTGCGAAAAAGGCACAGCGCTGCATATTCAGCTCAAAAATTAAAAAATACGAATCCAATGAAAGGTGTTGAATCGTGTACATAAATTATACGAGTATGTTTTACATAACAATCTCAATAATTCAATACAAAAGTAAATGTTTGAACTGAAAGCTATCCAAAATCCGTAGATAAATTATTGAAATATTTGAAATTACAAACAAAAGTGGCGTACATAATTATGTTCACTACCAAAAATAATGAAATTCGCTAAATCTATAAGTAGTTTGAATGTGATTTAGCGCTCTATATCGGTTTAATATATTGGTTAGTTGATTTTTTTAATAATTAACGATATAATTTAGTTTATACCACATTCCAGAATGACGGCAACACTGTTTTCATACAAACGCTTAAAAAGGTACTTCAAACACTACGAGCCGAATAAATAGGTAACACTAAAATTGTCAAATCTAGTTGCGAGGTGAAGAAATTACTAAGGTATGCCAATGCCAGTATTTATATGCATTTGCTTTTCTAAGAATTTCTCTTAAGGATGCATTCATCACAATTATGTTGAAGAAATAAGATATGTGCAAGTAAATGCAAATAAATCATTTAGTATATATTTTCAATGTGAATACTGAATATATTGAATTGAACTAAACTATTCAGGATAGAAAAATAAACTGTGAAAATATTTATATTACTTCAAAGTGAAGATAGAAAATATCATGTAACTACCTTAATTCACATTATTATTAATAATTACATTAAAATAAATTATTTTAAATATTTGTTGAATTAATTATAATAAATTTAATTTTTATTCCCTCCCTAACAACCATATTTCATACATTCAAGCAGGAAACATAAAGTCGGGTCATTTGGCCCGCTATGGTAGAAATAGGTACCTAGTGAGTGTTGGTATGATTAGTGTTAATTGAAAATGGTCGGATGGATAAGTACACAGAATTTTTTATAAGGTTATTATTTTATTTATAAAATACAAATACATTTTTATTTATTTCCTAATAAAGATATATGCATTTGATATAAAGATATATGCATTTATGGATATAGAGATATATGCATTTCCCCGCCAAAGAGGTATGCACGTTGGCGTGTTGCCGATTTTTTAATGTCCGGTTCCTCAGTAGACATATACCACCCATATACAAACACACAAGACACACTTATTTTATAAATTATACATTATGCGTTGTTAGACTAAAAATTGTATAATAATATGTAAAAAGTGAAAGTAAAATTTAGTAAAGTGAATGCTATATGTTATGAATGCAAATTGAATGTTAATTATGATGATATAATGACCAAATGTTGTAAAGTTAGAAGCTAAATAAATTTATAATAAACAAAATGAAGCAATTAAAAACTGTGCACTCACAAATATGATATATTATACACTAAATATATTTTACTATAATACATACACGTAGCCCAACGATCAATGCGGCAGATTGTGGCTGCTTTTAGTCTTTATTAGAACTAAACATTATGTTTTATAGTTCATGAATAGTTTAAATACAAAATTCAATAGTTCAGTAGTTCAAGTAAATACAAATTCAGTCAAATAGTTTAAATAGTTTAAATACAAAAGTTTAAATACAAAATAGTTTAAATACAAAATTGGAGAAAATTAACACAATACAAAGACAAAAATAGATTAAATATTTGATAAGAAATTCAAAATATTCCGTTTTGTTACAGCAAAAGAATCACAAAAATTAATAACAGAATACACCGTATTAAAGTCCAAACAGGCATTCCGAAGAGGTTCGAATTGTAGGTATGATGATCTACAGAAAGTCAACTGAAGCGGCTCATATCGTCTAGATGAGCGGCGAGGAACGGTAAGATGAATGTTTGATAACAAATGAGGAGAATCAGTTGCACCAGATAAGCAGCTCAGGATGAAAATAGCATTAAACATTTTCCTGCGATCAAAAAGTGTTGGTATGTTAATTTTTTTCAGCCGGGATTCATATGGTGGTAAATGAACTGATTCATCCCAGCGGAGGTGACGAAGGCAGAAAAGTAAAAACTGTTTCTGAATTGATTCAATTTGAGAAATATAACAGCTGTAATAAGGATTCCAAACTGGCGATGCATACTCCAAGATTGGCCTCACCAGCGAGGTGTACAATAATTTCGTTACATAGGGATCATCAAATTCCTTCGCCCATCTTTTAATACAGCCTAAAATACTGTTAGCTCTGATAGATATGCCATTAATATGAGTATGAAAGCGCAGTTTCCGATCCAAAACAACTCCAAGATCGTTTATAGAATCAACAACTTCCAATTTATAAGATCCAATAGAGTAATTCAGCAATGCAGGTTTCAAGACGCGAGCGAAAGTAATTTGCTTACACTTCTTCAAATTTAAATTCATACAGTTTAATCTGCACCAATCAGTTAATGAGTCCAAATCAGCTTGAAGTAGCAAAGCATCACACTCTGTTTTGTAAGATAAGAACAGTTTAACATCATCCGCAAACATGAGAATATTCCCATTACTGATAGAAGTTGGGAGATCATTTATGAAAATGAGGAATAATAATGGACCCAAATGACTCCCCTGCGGAACTCCAGAAGGTACCGAAAATTCTTTAGATATGACATTGTTAAACACAACCATTTGAGAACGATCACTGAGATACGATTGGATCCAACGCAGCAAAGATTCAGGAAAACCAAATAGTTTAAGTTTTAAATTTAGAAGTTTGTGATTAACTACATCAAACGCCTTGCTGAAGTCCATATAAATAACATCCGTCCACATAGAATATTTAAAATTGTTTATTGTGTGAGACACAAATTCAAGTAGATTTGTAGTAGTAGATTTCCCAACTCGAAAACCATGCTGAACAGGTGATATTGAAGAATTCACAGAAAAAGATATTTGATCGGTAATTATCTTCTCAAAAAGTTTAGGAAGTGCACTGAGCTTAGCGATGCCACGATAGTTATTTATCATATGCTTACTTCCAGACTTATGCAAAGGAATAATAAATGATGCCTTCCATCTGTGCGGAAAATAGCCAGAGCGTAACGAATAACCAAATAACATTTCGACAGGTTTTACTAACACGTCAGCGCAGTTTTTCAGGATACAGGATGGAATATTGTCAGGACCAGGATTAAAGGTGCTCTTGATGTCATTCAAAGAGTTAAGAATAAGATCTTCATTTAAAATTGGCTGGGCATTAGAACCAGATGTAATACTGTAAGGGTAAGAATCCAAGACGTAGCTAGATGAAGAATATGTAGATTTAAAAAAGTCAGCAAAGAGGTCACAAATCGTTGCAGGATCATCCGTCTCAATATCTCGAAACTTCATAAATGTTGGAAGAACATCACTCTTTCTCTTAGTATTAACAAACCTCCAAAATGATTTAGGATCACGTCGAAGATTATGTTTCACCTTTAAGATATAACTTTGGTAAGCATGTTTACATAAGCGATGATATCTGTTCCTTGAAGATAAATAATTTAAGAGACTTAAAGATGAACGCGATCGACAAAACATTTTATAGCTCTTTGCTTCCATATTTCTCAAAATGCGTAGCTCTTTAGAAAACCAGGAAGGATATGAAGATGATCGAACTATCCTCAATGGAACCGATGATTTAAAAGCTGTCAATAACGCATTATTAAAAGTTTCGACTGCCAAATCTAAGGAAGCAGATGAAAGAGTAGATTGCCATTGAATTATTTTACCAAACTGATTCTATAGATGTGCGACGGAAATGAATTTTTGCTTAAAATTTGTAGACTTAAGCTCTCTACTAAAAAAACTTTATTTTATTTATTATTAATTTTGGAGCTCTCAATTGCAAAACACCTCTTGGCCAACATATTACCGTGATTCATGGGTGTCAGCTTCCGGATACCTGAAGGTGTGACCATCGCCTGGACATCCAGCCTTACAACATACTCGCACACGGCATATTTTTTGAAAAAATTATAAATTTGTTGGAATCTAAAATAATTTTTAAATTTTATTGCGAAAAAGGCACAGCGCTGCATATTCAGCTCAAAAATTAAAAAAATACGAATCCAATGAAAGGTGTTGAATCGTGTACATAAATTATACGAGTATGTTTTACATAACAATCTCAATAATTCAATACAAAAGTAAATGTTTGAACTGAAAGCTATCCAAAATCCGTAGATAAATTATTGAAATATTTGAAATTACAAACAAAAGTGGCCTACATAATTATGTTCACTACCAAAAATAATGAAATTCGCTAAATCTATAAGTAGTTTGAATGTGATTTAGCGCTCTATATCGGTTTAATATATTGGTTAGTTGATTTTTTTAATAATTAACGATATAATTTAGTTTATACCACATTCCAGAATGACGGCAACACTGTTTTCATACAAACGCTTAAAAAGGTACTTCAAACACTACGAGCCGAATAAATAGGTAACACTAAAATGGTCAAATCTAGTTGCGAGGTGAAGAAATTACTAAGGTATGCCAATGCCAGTATTTATATGCATTTGCTTTTCTAAGAATTTCTCTTAAGGATGCATTCATCACAATTATGTTGAAGAAATAAGATATGTGCAAGTAAATGCAAATAAATCATTTAGTATATATTTTCAATGTGAATACTGAATATATTGAATTGAACTAAACTATTCAGGATAGAAAAATAAACTGCGAATATTTTTATATTACCTCAAAGTGAAGATAGAAAATATCATGTAACTACCTTAATGCACATTATTATTAATAATTACATTAAAATAAATTATTTTAAATATTTGTTGAATTAATTATAATAAATTTAATTTTTATTCCCTTCCTAACAACCATATTTCATACATTCAAGCAGGAAACATAAAGTCGGGTCATTTGACCCGCTATGGTAGAAATAGGTACCTAGTGAGTGTTGGTATGATTAGTGTTAATTGAAAATGGTCGGATGGATAAGTACACAGAATTCTGTATAAGGTTATTATTTTATTTATAAAATATAAATACATTTTTATTTATTTCCTAATAAAGATATATGCATTTGATATAAAGATATATGCATTTATAGATATAGAGATACATGCATTTCCACGCCAAAGAGGTATGCACGTTGGCGTGTTACCGATTTTTTTATGTCCGGTTACTCAGTAGACATATACCACCCATATACAAACACACAAGACACACTTATTTTATAAATTATACATTATGCGTTGTTAGACTAAAAATTGTATAATAATATGTAAAAAGTGAAAGTAAATTTTAGTAAAGTGAATGTTATATGTTATAAATGCAAATTGAATGTTAATTATGATGATATAATGACCAAATGTTGTAAAGTTAAAAGCTAAATAAATTTATAATAAACAAAATGTTAAAATGAAGCAAATAAAAGCTGTGCACTCACAAATATGATATATTATACACTAAATATATTTTACTATAATACATACACGTAGCCCAACGATCAATGCGGCAGATTGCCATTGAATAATTTTACCAAACTGATTCTATAGATGTGCGATGGAAATGAATTTTTGATGAAAATTTGGAGACTTAAGCTCTCTACTAAAACAACTTTATTTTATTTATTATTAATTTGGAGCTTTCAATTGGAAAACACCGGAAGGCTCATGGCCAACATATTACCGTAATTCATGGGTGTCAGCTTCCGGAAACCTGAAGGTGTGCCTGGACATCCAACCTTACAACATACTCGCACACTTTGCATATTTTTTGAAAAAAAATATAAATTTGTTGGAATCTAAAATAATTTTTAAATTTTACAAATTTAAATGTTATGGTGGGAAAAATATATTGCGAAAAAGGCACAGCGCTGCATATTCAGCTCAAAAACGAAATTAAAAAAATACGAATCCAATGAAACGTGTTGAATCGTGTACATAAATTATACGAGTATGTTTTACATAACAATTTCAATAATTCAATTCAAAAGTAAATGTTTGAACTGAAAGCTATCCAAAATCCGTAGATAAATTATTGAAATATTTGAAATTGCAAACAAAAGTGGCCTACATAATTATGTTCACTACCAAAAATTATGAAATTCGCTAAATCTATAAGTAGTTTGAATGTGATTTAGCGATCTATATCGGTTTAATATATTGGTTAGTTGATTTTTTTTAATAATTAACGATATAATTTAGTTTATACCACATTCCAGAATGATGGCAACACTGTTTTCATACAAACGCTTAAAAAGGTACTTCAAACACTACGAGCCGAATAAGTAGGAAACACTAAAATGGTCAAATCTAGTTGCGAGGTGAAGAAATTACTAAGGTATGCCAATGCCAGTATTTATATGCATTTGCTTTTCTAAGAATTTCTCTTAAGGATGCATTCATCACAATTATGTTGAAGAAATAAGATATGTGCAAGTAAATGCAAATAAATCATTTAGTATATATTTTCAATGTGAATACTGAATATATTGAATTGAACTAAACTATTCAGGATAGAAAAATAAACTGCGAATATTTTTATATTACCTCAAAGTGAAGATAGAAAATATCATGTAACTACCTTAATGCACATTATTATTAATAATTACATTAAAATAAATTATTTTAAATATTTGTTGAATTAATTATAATAAATTTAATTTTTATTCCCTTCCTAACAACCATATTTCATACATTCAAGCCGGAAACATAAAGTCGGGTCATTTGGCCCGCTATGGTAGAAATAGGTTCCTAGTGAGTATTGGTATGATTAGTGTTAATTGAAAATGGTCGGATGGATAAGTACACAGAATTCTTTATAAGGTTATTATTTTATTTATAAAATACAAATACATTTTTATTTATTTCCTAATAAAGATATATGCATTTGATATAAAGATATATGCATTTATGGATATAGAGATATATGCATTTCCACGCCAAAGAGGTATGCACATTGGCGTGTTACCGATTTTTTATGTCCGGTTCCTCAGTAGACCTATACCACCCATATACAAACACACAAGACACACTTATTTTATAAATTATACATTATGCGTTGTTAGACTAAAAATTGTATAATAATATGTAAAAAGTGAAAGTAAAATTTAGTAAAGTGAATGCTATATGTTATGAATGCAAATTGAATGTTAATTATGATGATATAATGACCAAATGTTGTAAAGTTAGAAGCTAAATAAATTTATAATAAACAAAATGAAGCAATTAAAAACTGTGCACTCACAAATATGATATATTATACACTAAATATATTTTACTATAATACATACACGTAGCCCAACGATCAATGCGGCAGATTGCCATTGAATTATTTTACCAAACTGATTCTATAGATGTGCGACGGAAATGAATTTTTGCTTAAAATTTGTAGACTTAAGCTCTCTACTAAAAAAACTTTATTTTATTTATTATTAATTTTGGAGCTCTCAATTGCAAAACACCGGAGGGCTCTTGGCTAACATATTACCGTGATTCATGGGTGTCAGCTTCCGGATACCTGAAGGTGTGACCATCGCCTGGACATCCAGCCTTACAACATACTCGCACACGGCATATTTTTTGAAAAAATTATAAATTTGTTGGAATCTAAAATAATTTTTAAATTTTATTGCGAAAAAGGCACAGCGCTGCATATTCAGCTCAAAAATTAAAAAATACGAATCCAATGAAAGGTGTTGAATCGTGTACATAAATTATACGAGTATGTTTTACATAACAATCTCAATAATTCAATACAAAAGTAAATGTTTGAACTGAAAGCTATCCAAAATCCGTAGATAAATTATTGAAATATTTGAAATTACAAACAAAAGTGGCGTACATAATTATGTTCACTACCAAAAATAATGAAATTCGCTAAATCTATAAGTAGTTTGAATGTGATTTAGCGCTCTATATCGGTTTAATATATTGGTTAGTTGATTTTTTTAATAATTAACGATATAATTTAGTTTATACCACATTCCAGAATGACGGCAACACTGTTTTCATACAAACGCTTAAAAAGGTACTTCAAACACTACGAGCCGAATAAGTAGGAAACACTAAAATGGTCAAATCTAGTTGCGAGGTGAAGAAATTACTAAGGTATGCCAATGCCAGTATTTATATGCATTTGCTTTTCTAAGAATTTCTCTTAAGGATGCATTCATCACAATTATGTTGAAGAAATAAGATATGTGCAAGTAAATGCAAATAAATCATTTAGTATATATTTTCAATGTGAATACTGAATATATTGAATTGAACTAAACTATTCAGGATAGAAAAATAAACTGCGAATATTTTTATATTACCTCAAAGTGAAGATAGAAAATATCATGTAACTACCTTAATGCACATTATTATTAATAATTACATTA
Organism: Physocephala rufipes; assembly: GCA_963966595.1. Classification (NCBI taxonomy): domain Eukaryota; kingdom Metazoa; phylum Arthropoda; class Insecta; order Diptera; family Conopidae; genus Physocephala; species Physocephala rufipes. The sequence goes on from OZ016502.1 coordinate 10,833,529, forward strand.
AAATAAATTATTTTAAATATTTGTTGAATTAATTATAATAAATTTAATTTTTATTCCCTTCCTAACAACCATATTTCATACATTCAAGCCGGAAACATAAAGTCGGGTCATTTGGCCCGCTATGGTAGAAATAGGTTCCTAGTGAGTATTGGTATGATTAGTGTTAATTGAAAATGGTCGGATGGATAAGTACACAGAATTCTTTATAAGGTTATTATTTTATTTATAAAATACAAATACATTTTTATTTATTTCCTAATAAAGATATATGCATTTGATATAAAGATATATGCATTTATGGATATAGAGATATATGCATTTCCACGCCAAAGAGGTATGCACATTGGCGTGTTACCGATTTTTTATGTCCGGTTCCTCAGTAGACCTATACCACCCATATACAAACACACAAGACACACTTATTTTATAAATTATACATTATGCGTTGTTAGACTAAAAATTGTATAATAATATGTAAAAAGTGAAAGTAAAATTTAGTAAAGTGAATGCTATATGTTATGAATGCAAATTGAATGTTAATTATGATGATATAATGACCAAATGTTGTAAAGTTAGAAGCTAAATAAATTTATAATAAACAAAATGAAGCAATTAAAAACTGTGCACTCACAAATATGATATATTATACACTAAATATATTTTACTATAATACATACACGTAGCCCAACGATCAATGCGGCAGATTGCCATTGAATTATTTTACCAAACTGATTCTATAGATGTGCGACGGAAATGAATTTTTGCTTAAAATTTGTAGACTTAAGCTCTCTACTAAAAAAACTTTATTTTATTTATTATTAATTTTGGAGCTCTCAATTGCAAAACACCGGAGGGCTCTTGGCTAACATATTACCGTGATTCATGGGTGTCAGCTTCCGGATACCTGAAGGTGTGACCATCGCCTGGACATCCAGCCTTACAACATACTCGCACACGGCATATTTTTTGAAAAAATTATAAATTTGTTGGAATCTAAAATAATTTTTAAATTTTATTGCGAAAAAGGCACAGCGCTGCATATTCAGCTCAAAAATTAAAAAATACGAATCCAATGAAAGGTGTTGAATCGTGTACATAAATTATACGAGTATGTTTTACATAACAATCTCAATAATTCAATACAAAAGTAAATGTTTGAACTGAAAGCTATCCAAAATCCGTAGATAAATTATTGAAATATTTGAAATTACAAACAAAAGTGGCGTACATAATTATGTTCACTACCAAAAATAATGAAATTCGCTAAATCTATAAGTAGTTTGAATGTGATTTAGCGCTCTATATCGGTTTAATATATTGGTTAGTTGATTTTTTTAATAATTAACGATATAATTTAGTTTATACCACATTCCAGAATGACGGCAACACTGTTTTCATACAAACGCTTAAAAAGGTACTTCAAACACTACGAGCCGAATAAATAGGTAACACTAAAATTGTCAAATCTAGTTGCGAGGTGAAGAAATTACTAAGGTATGCCAATGCCAGTATTTATATGCATTTGCTTTTCTAAGAATTTCTCTTAAGGATGCATTCATCACAATTATGTTGAAGAAATAAGATATGTGCAAGTAAATGCAAATAAATCATTTAGTATATATTTTCAATGTGAATACTGAATATATTGAATTGAACTAAACTATTCAGGATAGAAAAATAAACTGTGAAAATATTTATATTACTTCAAAGTGAAGATAGTAAATATCATGTAACTACCTTAATTCACATTATTATTAATAATTACATTAAAATAAATTATTTTAAATATTTGTTGAATTAATTATAATAAATTTAATTTTTATTCCCTTCCTAACAACCATATTTCATACATTCAAGCAGGAAACATAATGTCGGGTCATTTGGCCCGCTATGGTAGAAATAGGTACCTAGTGAGTGTTGGTATGATTAGTGTTAATTGAAAATGGTCGGATGGATAAGTACACAGAATTCTGTATAAGGTTATTATTTTATTTATAATATACAAATACATTATTATTTATTTCCTAATAAAGATATATTAAAAAAATACGAATCCAATGAAACGTGTTGAATCGTGTACATAAATTATCAATCTCAATAATTCAATACAAAAGTAAATGTTTGAACTGAAAGCTATCCAAAATCCGTAGATAAATTATTGAAATATTTGAAATTACTAACAAAAGTGGCCTACATAATTATGTTCACTGCCAAAAATAATGAAATTCGCTGAATCTATAAGTAGTTTGAAGGTGATTTAGCGATCTATATCGGTTTAATATATTGGTTAGTTGATTTTTTTTAATAATTAACGATATAATTTAGTTTATACCACATTCCAGAATGATGGCAACACTGTTTTCATACAAACGCTTAAAAAGGTACTTCAAACACTACGAGCCGAATAAGTAGGAAACACTAAAATGGTCAAATCTAGTTGCGAGGTGAAGAAATTACTAAGGTATGCCAATGCCAGTATTTATATGCATTTGCTTTTCTAAGAATTTCTCTTAAGGATGCATTCATCACAATTATGTTGAAGAAATAAGATATGTGCAAGTAAATGCAAATAAATCATTTAGTATATATTTTCAATGTGAATACTGAATATATTGAATTGAACTAAACTATTCAGGATAGAAAAATAAACTGTGAAAATATTTATATTACTTCAAAGTGAAGATAGTAAATATCATGTAACTACCTTAATTCACATTATTATTAATAATTACATTAAAATAAATTATTTTAAATATTTGTTGAATTAATTATAATAAATTTAATTTTTATTCCCTTCCTAACAACCATATTTCATACATTCAAGCAGGAAACATAATGTCGGGTCATTTGGCCCGCTATGGTAGAAATAGGTACCTAGTGAGTGTTGGTATGATTAGTGTTAATTGAAAATGGTCGGATGGATAAGTACACAGAATTCTGTATAAGGTTATTATTTTATTTATAATATACAAATACATTATTATTTATTTCCTAATAAAGATATATTAAAAAAATACGAATCCAATGAAACGTGTTGAATCGTGTACATAAATTATCAATCTCAATAATTCAATACAAAAGTAAATGTTTGAACTGAAAGCTATCCAAAATCCGTAGATAAATTATTGAAATATTTGAAATTACTAACAAAAGTGGCCTACATAATTATGTTCACTGCCAAAAATAATGAAATTCGCTGAATCTATAAGTAGTTTGAAGGTGATTTAGCGATCTATATCGGTTTAATATATTGGTTAGTTGATTTTTTTTAATAATTAACGATATAATTTAGTTTATACCACATTCCAGAATGATGGCAACACTGTTTTCATACAAACGCTTAAAAAGGTACTTCAAACACTACGAGCCGAATAAGTAGGAAACACTAAAATGGTCAAATCTAGTTGCGAGGTGAAGAAATTACTAAGGTATGCCAATGCCAGTATTTATATGCATTTGCTTTTCTAAGAATTTCTCTTAAGGATGCATTCATCACAATTATGTTGAAGAAATAAGATATGTGCAAGTAAATGCAAATAAATCATTTAGTATATATTTTCAATGTGAATACTGAATATATTGAATTGAACTAAACTATTCAGGATAGAAAAATAAACTGTGAAAATATTTATATTACTTCAAAGTGAAGATAGTAAATATCATGTAACTACCTTAATTCACATTATTATTAATAATTACATTAAAATAAATTATTTTAAATATTTGTTGAATTAATTATAATAAATTTAATTTTTATTCCCTTCCTAACAACCATATTTCATACATTCAAGCAGGAAACATAATGTCGGGTCATTTGGCCCGCTATGGTAGAAATAGGTACCTAGTGAGTGTTGGTATGATTAGTGTTAATTGAAAATGGTCGGATGGATAAGTACACAGAATTCTGTATAAGGTTATTATTTTATTTATAATATACAAATACATTATTATTTATTTCCTAATAAAGATATATTAAAAAAATACGAATCCAATGAAACGTGTTGAATCGTGTACATAAATTATCAATCTCAATAATTCAATACAAAAGTAAATGTTTGAACTGAAAGCTATCCAAAATCCGTAGATAAATTATTGAAATATTTGAAATTACTAACAAAAGTGGCCTACATAATTATGTTCACTGCCAAAAATAATGAAATTCGCTGAATCTATAAGTAGTTTGAAGGTGATTTAGCGATCTATGTCGGTTTAATATATTGGTTAGTTGATTTTTTTAATAATTACCGATATAATTTAGTTTATACCACATTCCAGAATGCCAGCAACACTGTTTTCATACAAACGCTTAAAAAAGGTACTTCAAAAAACTACGAGCCGAATAAGTAGGTAACACTAAAATGGTCAAATCTAGTTGCGAGGTGAAGAAATTACTAAGGTATGCCAATGCCAGCATTTATATGCATTTGCTTTTCTAAGAATTTCTCAAGGATGCATTCATCACAATTATGTTGAAGAAATAAGATATGTGCAAGTAAGTGCAAATAAATCATTTAGTATATATTTTCAATGTGAATACTGAATATATTGAATTGAACTAAACTATTCAGGATAGAAAAATAAACTGTGAAAATATTTATATTACTTCAAAGTGAAGATAGAAAATATCATGTAACTGCATTAATTCACATTATTATTAATAACTACATTAATAAATAAATTACTTTAAATATTTGTTGAATTAATTTTACCATCATTTGCATAAAAAGTTGACTTAAAAGCTTTTATTAGCCTATTAAATAAGTCACTCCATTTAGAAATATAATTAAAACGTTACACATTTCATTTCGTTTACATTCTTTGAAATTTTAGCAATATTATTAAATTTAAAGTGAAAATAGATATAAAATATAATATAGTGAAGCTAGATATAAAATAATTACATTGATGCAGTATATTAAAACACATATACTACAATTTTATTGCATCGACGTGTGATCAGCAATCATGGAAATTCAAAACAAAACTCTCCACATGGCTTCAGGGTAATGTTCATAAAGCAACATACAGAATTTGTTTAAGTAAACTGTTTTAAATATTTGTTAAATTATTTCACCATCTTTGGTATGCTTTGTTCCATTAAGTAAGTCACCCTATTTTGCGAGTCACCCTAAATTTCATTTCGTTTACTTTCTCATCGCTACAAAAGTGCATTATTTTTGCCGATAAATTAATAGATATATTATTGTAGCAATATATACAGCTTTATGGTAGCAATATATACACCAAGGCAAAAATAAATCGAACGCTAAGCAGAGCAGACGTGTTTTAACTGTTACAAACCCTTCAGAAGTGGGATTGAACCTAAAGTAAAAGTATTTTTTCTTAGCAGGCATAAGCCAAGAAAAAGTGAAAAACAAAGTACAATTAACTGTAAGAGTGAAATAACTCTTATTTGGGATAAACTTGAATTGCCTGATATTCAAAGGTTGATTTAAGCAAGGAAGTACAGTTAAAAGAGTAAGTACGTAAGAGGTGTCAAATAGGCTACTGTAAAAAAAATGAAACCAACAAAATTTATCTAAATGTAAAAAATATGTTTGCGGAAAATGTGGAACAGTGGACACACTTATATGTTAAAAATGCGATGAGCAATGAATCAAAAATTCTTATTTTTTGAGTTTGTAATATATATTTTTTTTAATTATAATAAATTTAATTTTTATTCCCTTCCTAACAACCATATTTCATACATTCAAGCAGGAAACATAAAGTCGGGTCATTTGACCCGCTATGGTAGAAATAGATACCTAGTGAGTGTTGGTATGATTAGTGCTAATTGAAAATGGTCGGATGGATAAGTACACAGAATTCTGTATAAGGTTATTATTTTATTTATAAAATACAAATACATTTTTATTTATTTCCTAATAAAGATATATGCATTTGATATAAAGATATATGCATTTATAGATATAGAGATATATGCATTTCCACGCCAAAGAGGTATGCACGTTGGCGTGTTACCGATTTTTTATGTCCGGTTCCTCAGTAGACCTATACTACCCATATACAAACACACAAGACACACTTATTTTATAAATTATACATTATGCGTTGTTAGACTAAAAATTGTATAATAATATGTAAAAAGTGAAAGTAAATTTTAGTAAAGTGAATGTTATATGTTATAAATGCAAATTGAATGCTAATTATGATGAAATAATGACCAAATGTTGTAAAGTTAAAAGCTAAATAAATTTATAATAAACAAAATGTTAAAATGAAGCAAATAAAAACTGTGCACTCCCAAATATGATATATTATACACTAAATATATTTTACTATAATACATACACGTACCCCAACGATCAATGCGGCAGATTGCCATTGAATTATTTTACCAAACTGATTCTATGTGAGACGGAAATGTGAGACGGATTCTATGTGAGACGGAACTGAGATGTGCGACGGAAATGAATTTTTGCTGAAAATTTGGAGACTTAAGCTCTCTACTAAAAAAACTTTATTTTATTTATTATTAATTTGGAGCTCTCAATTGGAAAACAACGGAAGGCTCTTGGCCAACATATTAACGTGATTCATGGGTATCAGCTTCCGGAAACCTGACGGTGTGACCATCGCCTGGACATCCAACCTTACAACATACACATTAATAAATAAATTATTGTACTAATACAAGGACTGTATACCAGACAAAATGGTTGTGGACAAAACTAAGTTCACGGTGACGCCGCTGCGCGGTTGACTTCAACAGCTTAATTTGCCGACGCACGGCAACAAAAATACGTTGTTGGTACGCCTAAACGAAGTACCAGTTGAAGAACGCGGCGAGTGTCAGGCAATAGAAGATTTTGGCGAACATAAAAATGGTTGTGAACTGGAAAACGAAATTTGTATCGAAGAAGACGAATGACGCGTTGCACATGTTAAAGGCCTGATTATACTCGACTTGGCTTGGCGTGGCGTGAATGGGGGGAGAGAGGAAATTTCTGCAAAGAAATGTCATTTGCGACTGCTTTTCGTTTTTTAAATGTTGCCACCATATTTAAAAGAACATTTTTGTTTGCACACGCACAACCCTTATAATTTTTGTTCCCCAATTTGCAAGACTACATTTCAATTGTAACTAGCGATGGAGCAAGAGCTTTTTGAAGACCTTCAGTTTTTCAGAATTTTGGCCCTGTATTTAGAGTGGAAGCGGTATAGGCCAGTTAGACGCTGGAGCATTCGTCCAGTAAACCGAGATCGCGATGTTAATGGGTACTTTAGAAAAGTGTTCTTGCAAATAAAAACTTTGGATGAGGAACAATTTTTCTTGCACACCCGAATGACAAATCCAGTGTATAATTTGCTGCTGCAGTTAATGAAGCCGTATTTGGAAAGTTCCAATCAGTTTATTGGTGTGGAAGAAAGGCTCTGCATAACATTGACGTAAGCCCAAAAACCTGTCCACCTTTTTATAATATCTGACCTGTATCCTTCCACAGATGCCCACGGAGCATCGTTCCAAACAATCGCATGGAGTTTTAAGATGGGGAAAACAACAGTTCGGAACATTGTTTTGGAAACTTGTGAGGCACTTTGGACCGCTCTTTCGCCAATATATTTAAGCGAACCGACCGAATCGCAGTACAGAGGTATAGCACAAGAATTTAGGGATATTTGGAATATGCCATCTTTGTATATTTGTGTCGGTGCCATCGACGGAAAACATGTTGCCATTGCTTGCCCAAAAAATTCTGGAAGTATGTACTTCAATTATAAGAAATTCTACAGCATTGTGCTTATGGCGACATGTGATGCAAAATATACATTCACGTCGGTAAATGTAGGGAGCTACGGAAGCCAGAGCGATGGAGGTAATGACCATAACTATATCGCAAAATAGCATTTTCTACACCTGCCAAATTCTATTAGGAGTTCTTCGACATTCTCGATTCGGGAAAGATTTAATGGACAATAAGCTTCCATTACCGCCAGGTACTCCATTAATTGATGGCTCCAACGAAAGTTTTCCCCATTATTTCGTTGGGGATGCGGCTTTTCCACTAAGGTCCAACTTGATGCGACCCTATCCCGGCACACATTAGCCCGAATACAAGGATGTATTCGGATGTATGTATAAGTTTTTATTTATATCACATTGTTTTTAACAAACAAAATGTTAATTTCATATAATGTGGCTACTTTTGTTATTAAAGAAAAAAAAATCGATGTGGCAGCGCGATTTTGGCTGCATGCTCGCTGGCTTGCAGAAAATTATAAAATCATTTTGATATTTGCGGGGTAATGGCACATATTCATACGAACATATATAGTTCAATGGAATTTTGACAGTTCTTACGCCACGCCAAGTCGAGTATAATCAGACCTTAACGAAGAAATTCAGCGTGGGTTCGGCAGAAGAGAGCTTAATTTGCTTCGATCTGAAAGAGCTTGTAGAGAAAGAAAACTCTCTCTCTCTCTCTCTCTTTAGGAAAACGGTAGCAACAGCAGACATTGCGGGATACAACTTTACAGTTCCTGCTAACGTGAACGTCAAATTAAAGGACAAAGCACAGCAATGGATTCAGTCAAAACCGACGTTCGTGACAGAAAATACACAGTCTACTTTAACAAATGATCTCTTCGGATCAAAGGAAGCAGGTTGGTGTTGCGACGGAAATACGAGACATGAATTTGGCAGAGTAGTAAGTGTTTCCTTGACTATTTTAATGAAAAAATCATCTTAGCAAATAAAGTACAGCTAGCAGAGGATTAATTAATTGATTCTATAATCGAAGGTATACTTGACGGCTTGAAGATGCAAGCAAACAAATACAGTGTTTCACCACGAAAGCATAGTTGTTGCAAGCTTTCGCCAAGGTAACGTTGAAAACGATTGATCCAGTAACGTCCTCGCCGCATGGTGTAGGCAATTCATCGGTAATTAAAATCAGATGCTACAATTGAAATTCTGTTGGGCACTTTGCTGCAGAATGCAAGAAACCGAGACGCGAATACGGCGCTTGTTATGGCTGCGGTAGTGTGGAGCACCGAATTCCCAGCCGTCCAGAGCGAAAGAAACCAATACATCTATTGGAAAGCAACGAATTTTTAAGTTATTTAAAATTCAGTTTTAAAAGCTATCCTAGTTTATCATTGTATTTGGAATGCCGCATAGACTCAGGAAGCTCAATAAGTTTTATGAAACGTTCCTGGCTGGATAATAAAGTCCAATTTAATGAATTTGTTGATACAAACTTATGCTATTTTGGCATTAATAAAAGTAAACTGAGAACATATGGAATAATTTCTTGTTCTTCAAAATTCAATAACGAAGATATATACTTAAATCTGATTGTCGTCGCAGATGAGTCTATGAGCTTCAACGTTCTTTTGGGAAGATTTTTTAAAAGTGAGCAAACTGAAATTTATATCTGAAAAGGAAATGAAATCAATTGTATTGAAAAATGATTATAATTCTAGCCAAAATGGGAATACGTTTTTAGTAGAAAGTTCGAAAAATGATCACTACTCAGTAAGAAAAAATGTTAGTTATGAAGATTTTAAAATAGAAAATGTTGTTGGTAAACATCGTTGTGTTGTAAATGAAGATAATGGAAGTTTTGAGTGCGTTGCTTCGTTCCATGAGTTTGAGAACGACAACGAGCCCGATTTAAATAGAGGCAAAGAAATGACATGTGGAGAGTGAGAGAGCAATTTTTTTGGAAATGTTTAAACAATCGTACTTGAATGCTTCTCATCCCGAAGAGCCAGTGGTTAAAATCAATATAAATTTACTTTTAGACAACACGAAGCCCTTCAATTGTCCTCCGAGCCGGTTATGGTATTCAGAAAAAAACTGAGTCGCAAAAGTTATTGGGTGAGTATTTAAGTAAAAGCTATATAAGAGTAAGCGAGTCTGAATTTGTTTCGCCTATCGTGTTATTACGAAAGAAAACTGGAGACTTACAAATATGTGTAGATTAACGTACGCTGAACAAATAAAGTAACCGCTAAAGATAACTATCCCATCCCTCTTATAGACGACTTGCTAGATAGGCTAGTAAACAAGAAAATTTTTACAAAATTAGACCTTAAAAATGGGTTTTCCATGTTTATGTGTACCCAGATTCAGTGAAATATACATCGTTCATTACTCCTTTAGGACAATATGAATTTAAATGCTATCCAATAAAATTGCTTGAAATGTACAGTTTTCTCTTCTAAAAGTGGTCGAGAAGAAGGATTCCTTCACAGTATTCCCAAGCCCGCCACCCCATTCGATTTTGTGCACATTGATCATTTCGGACCAATGGATAATTCCAGAGCAGCAAAATATATACTAGTAGTTGTTGATGCATGTAATAAGTTTGTAAGGTTATATCCAACAAAGACTACCAACACAAAATAAGTAGGTAAGGCACTTTCGGATTACTTGAGATCATACTGCCGCCCTAAAAATTTAATATCTGATATAGGAACAATGTAGTTTCACATCAAATGAATTTAAATTTTTTCTGGAGTCCAATTTTGTTAAGCACATTAAAGTAACAACAGGATCTCCCCAAGCAAGTAGATAAAGTGAATAGAGGTTTAGGACCAATGATAACTACATTAGCTAATCCAGAAAAAGGAATATATTGTGACAGTGTAGTCGAGACAATAGAGTATGCCTTGAACAATACTATAGACAGGTCAATAAACGAACACCCTAGTGTTATGCTGTTCGGAACGCATCGAAGGCATTAGTTGTTAACTTGTTAAAAGAAACGTTAGTTGAATCCCACCAAGATCAAAAGCAAATTCACAGTCAGATTCGGGTGCAGGCTGCAAAAATATAGCGATTTTTACAAGATTATAATACAAATTACGTTAACAAAAAGCGACAGGCCCCCAAGAAATATAAACACGGCGACTACGTCGTGATAAGAAATTTTGAAAGCACTGCTGGTGCATCGAGAAAATTAATATCGAAGTTCAGAGTTACCATCTGGAGTCACGAACACCATATAAGGGCCTATGGGCAGTGGCTAATATCCGGTCGTGGTTAAGATTAGGAGATCTCTTGTCAGGATGGCCGAGTTGTAGCAATATATCTACATCTACATATACATCTAATATATCTACATATACATCTTTATGTACTATTATCTTGGTGGTACCATCTTTGCAACTCTGCTTATTGCTCTAATACTCTCTCATTGCATTCGTGCCATACTCGTGTACAAGAATATAGCCAAGGCCAGAATAAATCGAACGCCAAGCAGACCGGAAGTGTTTTAATTGTTACATTATGGTCATCAAACAAAATATGCACACGATACATGTACACCGCTTAAAACATAAAAGTGCACATGAAATAGAATTTAATTTTATACATCAACAACTAAGTTGGAATATCAAAGCAAAGGTGGTGGGGATTTTAGTCCGAAATGTCATTAGGGTCTGAAACTGAAATATTGTTTGGACTTGAACTTGCAATTCGGCAAATTGTTTGGGCCTGAAACTCACTAACACTACTTCACAAAAAAAACGGAACCAGAGTTGCATATTGAGAAGTTTCCTATCTCTTTATCTGCTTATTACGTTGCTCTTTATTTGCTTATTACATTGCAATCTTTTGAATGGTCACTCAATGCATTGCTTTTGTTTTTCCATGCAAATCTGTCAACTCCTTATCTCCCTCTCTCTGTGGTGAAGTTAAATTGTATTGAAAAAGGAAACTGGATTTGCGTAAAGTGTAACTTTGTATCACCTATTGTTTGTATTTTTAGTCAGCATTTTTAAAAGTAGTATTTGATAAATTAGGGTTCGTTTGGGCTTATATTTATGGCCATAAAATGTAAGACGAGGACGAAATGCATCGTTGACGTCGAATTCGAAGAGAAACGCGCTGGGATCGGTCAAATGTAGAACTTTCGTCATCCTTCGTCGAGCTTCTACGATTGTAGTTCCATTTTTGGCCAGCGAAACCTTTTTGGTATCGTCAGATTTCGTCAAAAATTTCGCCCGCCATTTTACCGACTGTTTTCATTATCGCCTGTAATGCATTAAAAGGCACTAACGAAAATTTGTATTTTGTCGAAAGCTCCAGCGGCCATATTTTTATCTGCTGCTTATCTAAAGGCAGACAAATTGAGTTAAAACTGCGGACAGCAGATAAGAAAGGCGGAAAAAGTATTTAGTTTTCGTCTTACATTTTAAGGCCATTACTTTCATGGACCCTCGCAGATGTTGTTGTTGTTGACCCCCAAAAACAACAAGTTTTTTATCTGGTTCTCCTTGGGGGCGGGGCTAGAGCCCCTTGAAGTTGGAAATGTAAACGCCGATGTATCCTAAATTTTAATAGGTATTCAAATAACATTGGTACCGCCAGTAAGCTAATGAAAATCAAGTCATTTTCAAAAGTTGTTTTTGGAGTCAGCAACAAATACAACAATAAAAACTACAACATCCATGAGGGTTCATGATAGTTAATATAAGCCCAAGCACAAATTTATCCAAACTACTTTGAAAAATTTTGACTAAGTTCCTTCTATTGTTTGAATTCAATGAAACATAGCGTTAATCAAAATTGACGAGATCAAATGATTGCAATGTAATAGCGACTTAACGGGTTTATTACGCAAAACGAAACAAATGAAAAGGCTGCGAAGTTAGTTGAATTTGAAAGACTATTGCTTATCAAGTTATCAATGCATATAAATATTACGGAAACATAAAATATTTGAGATTACTTTCGTTCGAACATCCCATTGTTTTCTTTAGCCGCCATTTCAAAATCCAAATTGTGGATAATATAAGTAAGATTCTCTCCTGCGTCGAAATGTTTGTGGCCTTGTTACGCAAACCGAAACGAATGGAGACTGCGGCGCTGATTTTGAGAAGGCGCTCGGAATTTTTGTAGTATGCAAAACTATGTCAGCTGTCAGATAAAGTGTGTTTTCCATTAGCAATCCATCCCTTTGCACGCAACAAAAACGGCCTCCTCGCTAGACGACGTCCGGAATGTTACTAAATAAATTTTTACGACGCCGCTTCACTTACACCCAAGCGAAAGGTTCCTTACTCGCGTTTTATTCGCTAGCTGTTTCGGTACAGGTACTCTCAACCGCCACCCGGCCTCCAATTTTTGACTGGAATGCACTGATAAGCACTAACAGCGTTTTTTTATTCGTGGCCAACGAACTTTTATCTGCTGCTTTTCTATAAGCCCTCCATGGAGAGAAAACTGACAACAAGCACAAACCGGAAGCGAAGAAGTGACATAGCTTCGCTTTGTGTAATAAAGCCGTTAGAGTTTCATGTGAAAATATTGGACCTTCCTTCGTATTTTAATCCATTACATATCATTCCCATAGTCGCTACGCAGAGCCGCTTTGGCAGCAGAAATATGAAACAGCGAAGAAATAAGTGGACTATTATTTTCACCCTTATTCTAAGAGACGAATCGAGACGAGACGAGCAAATTTTTGTATTGAAAAACAGCTGCTAATCAAAAAACTCATCTTTTGGTAATCCAAGAGACGAGTCGTTATTCAACTCGCTTGTTACTTGTTACTCGCTTGTTACTCGTCTTTTTTCCTCGTCTTTTTGGTAATCTAAGAGACGAGTGGAGACGCGAATGTAGGTTTTTTCTGCTAAAAAAAGACGACTGCTTTTGACTTGTCGTCTCCATATAAAATTAGATTTTTAGGAAGATTTAATTTTACACCCTTATTTTAAGAGACGAGTCGAGACGAGACGAGCAAATGTTTGTACTGAAAAACAGCTGCTAATCAAAAAACCCGTCTTTTGGTAATCCAAGAGACGAGTCGTTATTCAACTCGCTTGTTACGTCTTTTTTCCTCGTCTTTTTGGTAATCTAAGAGACGAGTCGAGACGCGATAGTAGGTTTTTTCTGCTAAAAAAAAACGAGTGCTTTTGACTTGTCGTCTCCATATAAAATTAGATTTTTAGGAAGATTTAATTTTAATTTTTATTTGTACTATTTTTAATGAAAACAGAGACTTGGAAATGAATGAATTTAATTTAGTTTAATTTGAATTTAATTGGATTTGCAAAACATGTAAACATGTGAAAACAGTATTTAAGCAATATTTAATTTTTATTCGATGAATTTCATGAAATGTATTTCATGTATTGTAACAGAAAAAACCTGGAACGGGGAATAGAAAAAATAAACGCGAGAGCATAGAAAATCATCCGCGCATCCCATTTGCAAATTACCGCGAATTTTTTGTGCAACTTGTCAGAAACCACAAGGTTTTTTTACAGTGTTGGAAAGTGGCTCTCGTAAATAGAATTGGTGCATACTTTTGACTGAAAATTTTGACTGAAAAAGCTGAAATGTTATTATATTATCTTGCACAATTTATTTTATATTGTAGCTATGTTTATTTTAAGTATTTCGTGAAGAAAAACAACCGACTTTAATTTTTGTGTATTCACCACATTAAGTATTATAAGATTTGTACCTTCCAACACTGTAAATATATTATACACCATAAACGAGACGAAGGAGGAAAACGAGGTAAACACCTCGCCTCTTAGATTACCCTTTTACATTGTTCGTGACTCGTTAACGTTCAACGTTAAATATTTACCTCGTCTCTTAGAAAAAACACCTTTGTTTTTACTTCACATTTTTATGTCACCTTTACAACACAGCCAACGATAAAAGATCGAATGTGATTTCAACAATTACCACGCAATGTGAGATGTTCTTTTGATGTCTCTCGGCAAGGAATGATCAAGCGGTAGCACAATTCTCATCCGAGCACTATCAGTCTTCTCAGTCTAGCTCGTGCAACGAATGCGATGAACGGATAAATGTAGAAAAATGTCCAATCCATTTCTTTTCGATTACACTGAACGCAGAGTCGAGAAATTGCACAATTACTGCATCATGTCTGCATGACTGCAGTATGTCAGATATTTTCTTTATTATATTTTAATGAACCTATTAGTCAGAGTTATGAGATTTTTAGGACTGTTTATTGGTATTAATAATCGATCTATTTTCATACTTATTTCACACAATTTAAAAAACACTCCTCTACAATTTGCAACCTAAAAAGGTTTTTGATACCGCTCAAATTCACGTACATAATTGTATATATCTCCCTAATTTCGCACACATTGCCGCGTAAATTAAAAATTACATGAAACGCATCGGGCGCGAATTATAAAAGCCGGCATTTTGTGTTTTGTCCAACAACAACACGACAGCACAATTTGATGTAATTATTACTAATTGATGTAATTATTGCGCTACCGATTTTCCAAAAGCGAAGGAGACGATCGGTTCAAAATCCCTACAACGACTGAAAAGTGTGTCTGATTTCATTTCACTTTTTCCTATTTATTAAGGAAATACAATTCAAATAAGTAATGCTGTTATCTCCTTCCCTCTAATTTGAAAGAATCCTTCCATTGATTAAGAGAAGAGATAACCACTTTTCGTAAGCCAAAAGTTTTGAGAAAATGAAATAGAGAGCGTTTATGAAGAGTTTAAAAGGATGGCAGATATACAGAGTTACCATACCAGGAAACTATTTTAAAAGATCCTATATATTAATAAATTGACAACCGAAGAGGGAATTATTTTTATATTAATTCTGAAGACCGATCTAAATAAAAATATGAAACATCGCTGTAAACGAAGGATATTGGTTATAGCATTCAATCCTAGCTGTGAAGGCAGTGTTATTATTGCGCTGTTATAGAGAATTAATGCATGAAAGTTTTCAGTAATTCAGAAATCACTCAACGAGTGAGCCTGTCTCGCAGAATTGGTGTTTATTAGAAACATTCGAATAATTCAAACATTCAGTAGTTCTTAGGAAATCAGAAATCGTTCAGAGAGTGAAAGCCGAAACCCGATTAATCAAGAGCAATGTTTCAGTTAATTATGTTGCCAACACATGAACTGAACACGAATAGGTCGAGTAAGTGAATGAATGAAAATCATTCGATAGTTAAAAGCAGAGATTAAGAGATGAGACACTCAGTTCACCACGCGAAAAAGTCTATTTTTTATGCATTGTTTACATCACGTACACTATACGTGGACTTGTGCCATATTGTTGTTAATGTTTGCTTTCATCCAGTTTCCAGAAAAAAACAAGAATGAACAAAGAAAGAACAACATGTTTCAACGCGCTTAAACAAGAATGGTGTGATTTCTGAAATGATTGCAACGGGGAATCATAGAGCAGTATGTCCTTCAACTGAGTCAAAAATATTGTATTTTAAAAGCTTGAAAGATCAAAAACAGTACCCAATTTTCAGACAATTATCTCCCTAATCATCGTTGAACTCTTTTTTAACAATCACGAATTAAAATTATCCAAATTTCTCAGAAGGAAGAACCATATTCACCAAACTTATGACGCTTAACATACAGTGCACCTTCTACTTGAGCCCATGGTTTTGATTGAGGTTGACGCGAGTACGTGTTTCCTAATAAATAAATACATTTATCCGGCTAAGTTTTTACCATTCTGTGATTGCATAGAACAAATGCGTGTATTAGTGCGAAGTGTCCTATCTCTTTATCTCTGGTTAAGATCATTCAGGTACTAACTATCGATAGTTGGAATTAATCGATAGTTCCCAACACCAGTAAAAAGTAATATTGGCAACTAACAACTAATTTCAACTATCGATAGTTAGTTGCTTATGCCGCACTCACACAGGGGACATTTGTCTCGGGACACGTCAAATTTGTTGTTGTTTTACCAGCAAAACGACGAAATGAACTGTTGGCTATGAACGAATGAATTTGTCCCTTGTGCGACAATTTTGTCCCTTGATGTTTACTGGGGACACCAAACAGCGGGTTGTCGTATCGACATAGCAGAATATTACGAATTCAGTCAGGCATGCATTTATATTGTATTTATAAAAGAGCATTATGAATTTTGAGGATTTGTTCGATTGGGGTTGTTACTGGGACTGCAAAACATAAGCTATATTATTCTTATATAAAATTTTTTGAAAATATATTATTGTATATATTAGAGCAATTCATTCGTCCATACTATTTTAGAAATTTTGATGGCTTGTGTATTAAAATATTGTGTTCACAAATATTTGCACTTTTAGTGCATTTTTAGGTAAGAAATCGAAGAGTCCATTAAATTCTAAGACAACCCCAACATTTAACAATATATAAATATTTTTGAAGTCTTTAGCTTGTGCTTTTATATACATATTTTAGTATATTTTTTTCAAAATTAATTTCCAATGGCATTTAGATGGACTAAGGATACCACGGAAAGGCTGGTTAACGCACTACAACAAGAAACGTCTCTCTGGGACGTGAAAAGTAGCAAATACCACGACCATCACTGAATTAGAAAATGAAAATGTGCATAGGAGAGGTGTAATGTATATCCAAAATTAATTAATTAAATTAAAAGAACTGGACGAACAGACATGTCAGGCTAAAAAAAGTGATATTCTTAGTCTGGCGCTGGAAGGAATATTGGATAATGATGAAACATTATAAACATTTTTACGGTTAGATGTGCCTGATAACATTGAATTTTTTGATTTTATTTATGATCTCTCTACAAAATTGGTGGTATTCAACAATATTTTTAGATTTCATTTATTTTGTATTATGTCTAATGTGAAAACTGCTGTGAATTTTTTTTATTTTTATGAGATGTACATATATGCATAAGATTCATCCGGTGGCACAGCTTTTCGCATATGCGTTTCAGCCTTCTGCAAATCGGCTTGGACCGAATTTAGCAATTCAACAAACTTTTCCTCTGACATTCACAAATAATTCCGGTAGGAATATTTATCGCACACTTGAATGCTATTTGTCAGAACTTCGAAGGCTCCATTTGAGTTTTTTTCTTTTCGCCAGTTTCTGATCCAGCAGCTTCTCCGACGAGCACTGCTAATCTCCTCCAATTGTTCCACATTATCTAAGATTAATTTTATTATTTCTGCATCTTCATCACGAATGATATATAATCCATCCACAAAATCGATCGCCATAGATATTAACGCAATTTTAATTTCTTCAATATTTTCCATAGTCACTTAGCGCGCAACACAAAATGAAATGAAATCAATTAATGTTCGAAAGTAGTGAAAACACTACCATTTAGCAAAAAAGTATTAAAAGGTAGCAAAATGTAGTAAAAAGTCTAATTAAAAAAATCATGCATGGGGATACAACCTACATTCCAATTTGTCCCCTGTGTGAGTGGTATCGGGGACAAATAAATGAATAGTTCCATGTCTCGCGACAAATGTCCCCTGTGTGAGTGCGGCCTTATTGCCGCAGTCACACAGGGGACATTTGTCTCGGGACACGTCAAATTTGGTGTTGCTTCACCAGCAAAACGAAGAAATGAACTGTGGACTATGAATGATTGAATTTGTCCCTTGTGCGACAGTTGTGTCCCTTGATATTTACTGGGGACACCAAACAACAGGTTGTCGTATCGATAAAACAGAATATTACGACTGTAAACAGGCATGCATTTTTATTGTATTTAGAAAAGTGCACTATGAATTTTGCGGAAGATTTGTTCGATCAAGGTTGTTGCTGGGACTGTAAAACATAAGGTATATTAATTTTGCTGAAATTTTTTGATAAAATTGTTGCGAATCCTCTGGTAGCCGATCTTTGTATGGCTATTATCCGACTAACTCAGCTCGCTCTCAGGTGGGGTTTCCAACCTGCCATACAGAGATGAAGGGCGAACAATAAAAAAAAACTTCGATACAATACCCAACGCATTCCTTACCTCCGGCCATCACTTATATCATTTCCTCCCCAACCACCCCCAAAGGAAGATTATTTAGACTTTCGTTATGTGCTCAATACATATACGATATATATATTTGATAAAAATTTGATATACACAAACATATATTTAAAAAAAATTTTATAAAATTTATGTGTCTCACTCTATAATGGTTGACAAATATACATGCGTAAATTAATCTGTTTTCCCCCCAAAGGTCGTTCTTTCTTTTTCTCTAATCTTTTTATATGGTTTTTTTTACGAAATGACAATAGGTAGTTGTAAAACCCTAAAGAGCTCTCTGGAGTTTCCTACGTTCGCAGTCAAAATCCGCAACACAAAGCTACTCTACAGATGGGAGACCGACCAATGAGTCACATTAGGGTACAGTGTTAATCACATTTATTTAAAAATTTACTTCAAAGAACGATTACTTCGAGTTTCAATCATTCACTTTTTTTATATGTATATATAAAGACACTTATTTTTATGAACAAACTGATTAAAAAATATATCTTTAGAATTTTCCGCCAAGGTCCTCTTTCGTCTGCTAGCAGCTATATTTCTACCCTGAATACAGTTTCACCCATTGGTCATCCTAGATTTGAGGTTTTCTGGGGTCAATGTCTCGCAGCGCTCGATCAGGCGACGCTCAGGTATAACTACTTTTTATGTTTCGGCTTCACTTTAAGTAGTCGAAGCGTTTATCTTTCGTATTTTTTTAAATTTTTATGGCAACCCGAGATCCCAGCTAACGCTGTGTATTCAGCACACGAAATCCCCACCCAGTTTTAGGGTATTTCACCACCCGAGGACTACAGATTTTGTTTTAGTACTTATCTGGGTGTGTTGGCGAATTAGCTTCTCCCAGGTGACCTGTTGGCTTCCTTCGGCCCGTTTATAAGAGGTTGGCACTTTTCCTTCGGATTCTTGCTTGGGTTCTTCTCTTCCTAGTTTTTACTACTTAATTTAAACTATATACACACACTCGACTCGACTCTCTGCTTTGGTGGTCAGTCATTTAATGAATTTTCTATCTGTCTATCGCCTTTTCCTACCTGTGATTCCATCCCATTTCATTCCTGGCTCCGTTCTTCCACCCCCTTTGTCCCATACCCCAGCCATCCTATTAAATGGGTACCGGTATGGAAACCTAACTGAGAACTTGGAAATTTCCCGCCTTTTTGTTTCGAATAAATTAACATATATACATATATATATATATATATATATATATATATATATATATATATATATATATATATATATATATATATATATATATATATATATATATATATATATATATATATATATATATATATATATATATATATATATATATATATATATATATATATATATATATATATATATATATATATATATATATATATATATATATATATATATATATATATATATATATATATATATATATATATATATATATATATATATATATATATATATATATATATATATATATATATATATATATATATATATATATATATATATATATATATATATATATATATATATATATATATATATATATATATATATATATATATATATATATATATATATATATATATATATATATATATATATATATATATATATATATATATATATATATATATATATATATATATATATATATATATATATATATATATATATATATATATATATATATATATATATATATATATATATATATATATATATATATATATATATATATATATATATATATATATATATATATATATATATATATATATATATATATATATATATATATATATATATATATATATATATATATATATATATATATATATATATATATATATATATATATATATATATATATATATATATATATATATATATATATATATATATATATATATATATATATATATATATATATATATATATATATATATATATATATATATATATATATATATATATATATATATATATATATATATATATATATATATATATATATATATATATATATATATATATATATATATATATATATATATATATATATATATATATATATATATATATATATATATATATATATATATATATATATATATATATATATATATATATATATATATATATATATATATATATATATATATATATATATATATATATATATATATATATATATATATATATATATATATATATATATATATATATATATATATATATATATATATATATATATATATATATATATATATATATATATATATATATATATATATATATATATATATATATATATATATATATATATATATATATATATATATATATATATATATATATATATATATATATATATATATATATATATATATATATATATATATATATATATATATATATATATATACATGCATATACATATATATACTTGGAAATATATTTTTCATAAGAAACTTGAATATATATGTGTTCCTCTTTTTAGCGCCAGAAGAATTATTTGCTCCTGCCTTCAGACGTGTGCCTTTTCTTTAAAAAAACGATTTTTTTAACGATCTGCCTAAGCTACCAACTTATGATTTTTTTCTTTCTATTATGAGAAACACACATTACTCAAAGTTAAATCAACTACAATCATTCTTATTAAATAAGCTGTATTCTCGTTACCACTACTAGGCGCGCAGCAATTTTCAGCCGTTGGATTTTTTTTGGGGTTTCTATTACCTCCAGCTCTTATTTCCTAGTTTTGATTTTACTTTGTTTTGCACGATTTCCGCACTCTAATTTATTCCTGCGTGCTAATGAATGGTAATTCGCTACTGGCAATCCCTATGTTTACCATTGTGATTTGACGTATATTACTATTATGCCACTGCTTATTGCTGAATTTAAAGTGGTGAATATAGTTACGTTTACTCACATTGGTTGCCATTTACCCCCTATTCTAGTTGAGTGACAAAACTCAACTCAATGACACATGTCATTCTAATGAATTATGTCACAAATAGCTATTCGGGTTTAAATTTAAAAGCTCTCCGGATGACATTTGTCATTTTTATTGTTATGATCTCAAAAGTAGATAACAAGAATATAATCAGGTTTTGAGAACCAAAACAACCACTTGCGATGATAGAAATTCAGTGAAATAGTATTTGTATTCATTATTCTAACATTTTCTGTATAGATTTTGAAGTATATTGCATTTAAAGGTTGGCCAATTCGACCCATCCAATATAGCAACTCATACATAAAATATGTTTATTTCAAAATTATTTCAAAAACCTGTTGCTATTTTTATACGTCAAAATTAATAGAAAATATTGTTATTCAAAGTTCGAATCGTACTTTCTCGTCTAACTTTTCCTGTTGCTTTTCAACTTTTAAATACTACAGTGAGTGATATCTTCCCAAGCATAACTATGCGAAATATTTGAGAAGCAGCCGGAAAAAGCAAATGAGACAGAACGAATCTAATCTTGAATAATTAGAATATAAATTAGAAGAATATAAAGAGCTTTCGTGCTGTTACCGCTTAACCAGAATACCGATCACAAATTTGAATGACAAAAATTATAACAAATTTATTCAGTAACATTCAGGACGTTGTTAGCGAGGAGGGTATTTTTGTTGCGCGCAAACAATTGGATTGCTAATTGAAGACAGATTTTATCTAAGGAAGCTGACGAACGTTTTGTATACTAAAAAATTCCGTGCGTCTTCTCAAAGCCAGCGTCGCAACCTTTCCATTAGTTTCGGTTTGTGTAATAAGGGCATTAATCTTATTCATCTTCAAATTACCTGTAGTTTGTGACATAGATATTAAAAAAGATAATAATAAATTTACAATATTTCATAATTAAACCAGAAGAAATTCCCTAAAGAGTCAAGTGATGATCAGAGGGAAGGCAAGAAATGGATCCAGAGAAGGATTTGATAAATTACAAAATTTATTTGGATAAACCGAAATATTCTTTGATGCACGATGTAAAAGAATAATCCTTTCTTGACACAAATCTGAAGGAACAAATTTTCCTCAATACTTTATACCATTTATTTGGTTGATTGTATGTATTTTAAATGGATACTCATAATTTCAATCTTAGCCGGTATTCGATTATATTTTCCGTAAGTTGTGTTAATTTACGACCACTAGAAAGCCTTCATTGTAGTTCTTGAGGTGATTTATAAACTTTTAGTAAGAGATGTAGACGCATAAATATATGCATCACGTATACATAAATTGGTACCCTCTTGTAAGACTTTAAAACAGAGTCGTACATTGTGATTGTGTATGCACGTTAATGCCAGTTTAAACCACGCCCCATTTCAATTACGCACATGTCCAATAATTTGGAATTATACAATTTCTGAGTTCACTTTAAGTCACGATTCAATTCAGCTTAAAGCATAATTAACTTCAACCATAGAGTAAGAAATACCTTAATTTAATTTCTTACTCTATGCTTCAACATAACCCGTTTCAGTTTAAGTTCAATTTCCCACTTCGACAATGCCTCGTTTGAATTCAGATCGTCTCCGTTTTTATTTTAAAACAGGTATAATTTAAACTTAAATGGTAGCTCTTATCACTTTTGAAATGAATTTAAGTTAAGTTATTTACACGTTATGAATTCTGAATTTAAGTTTGGACTGCGTCTCATTTCAATTTAAATTATATCTAACTTATATTTTGACTCTTATAACTTGAACACATAGAATACTGCTTTGCTGAAGCAGCAAGCACCAATTTCGAAACATAGGCTCTTGTGGGAAACGAGAAAAAATGCTCGCGAGGTACCGATTGAAGATTTCTAATTTTGCTGCTGACTGGTGAATACATTTTAAAGAGGTTCTGACGGTTTCCTGCGTTAATAGTCATCTTCGATGATACCGGTTATTTTGTAACACTAATATATTCACTTTCTTCAGTAAATAGTGAATATGTATAGATAACAACGTTCATTTACTACGACTGCTCGTACGCAATAATTATTAAATATGTTTGTTTTAATTGTCAAATTTTCTAAAGATTGCAAAACCACTCTAAACAATTCATTCAATCCGTTCCCTTCCCCATCCCCTTATTGATCATAATCAATTGATCATAATTTCTCTTGTCAAGAACAATCAAGTCACTCGCTTCCTTACAATTCCTTTGATGAAAACTCTTGATCGAGTGGTTTTGTAAAATACAATAACGCTAACAGCTGCGTTAGTAAAAGAGAGGGATAACCGAAAATTAGACACAAGTATTGTTGAGGAATTATGAACTTCGTCACAAATGCACGCATATGAAGATGACTATAAAAGTTCGCGAAAGGATCTAACCCATGCGTTCGCCGAGTTATTTGTCGCCAAATACTATCGAGTTTTATTTTACTAAAAATGCTGATATTTCGAAATAGATAAAGATGTTGGGAGAGGGTTTAGAAAGGGCGAATCAACCAACGGTTAAGAATTCCTTTTTCATTTGGACATTTTACTATTTACCACAAAAAATTAATTCTACAAATAATTAGTAGTAAAAATTAGTACTGTGAGAATAAACACAGAACTTCATCCAGCCGTCGATTTTATAGATATATCCCAAGGAATCAAAAATTGGGAGGATTTTCAAGCATTCCAAAACAATTTTCTTAATATTTTATTCTCCAAAGAATGCAATCTCCTTTAACTTCACCAATGGATAACGCTCGTAGTTTTCTATATTATAAGTTTTAATCTTTTGTGTTTTCCCCCCAGGCCAGTTTTCTATTGATCGACTCATTTAATTTTATAATGATAGTAAGAATTTTTGGTGTGAATTGCGATTTTCATTTTCTGTCAATTGTTATTGTTATTACTGGTATTACTGATATTACGGTTATCGCTGCTGCTCCTGATGATCGTACTGATGTGCGCAAATTTAATTTAATAATCCGTTTTGTATCCGGACAATTAGAATTGTTTCCGTAGATGAGCAGATATATTATACTAAATATTTAATTTCGACTGATATGTTACTTATTATTTTTTTAATTTATTTATTTATATTTATATTAGTACTTATTTTTCAGTTATTTAAATTATTTTACAGCAACAGCAAAGCCGGCAGCAGCAGTTATCACGACAACAACTAGAAGGAAAAACAGTTTAAAATTAACAGAAACGAAAGAGGTGTAAATAACTCACGTTTCAAACTCCATCTTCATCGCAAACACGATAACAGTTCACATCACACACAACGTGCGTCTACTTATACACTCACTCACCTTATGCACACAAACCAATAATATGATATGTGTAGACTGGATAAATTGTGGCAGGGTTGGAACTCAGTTTGAGAATATTGTTGTTTTTGTTATTATATTTATCCTCTTTTTGTCGTTTATATTGTTGTCACATATAGCTTCTAATCATTCGCCTTGCTTGTCGTCCGACTACTATCGAATTATGCGACGTTGATGTATTGTGAACATCACAGATAGCTACGAGAAATAGTCACTACAATTCATTGAAAATAAATTCTAATAGAAACGATCGTCGGATGACAGATAGAAGATAAATAAATAAAATAGTGTAAAAAATATTGAAATATGTGAAGATCTACAGGAGAAACACCATCACAGACTAATTAAGTAAAAGCGTTATAAAAGTTTAAAAATTTTAATGGATGAGCGGGATTCACAGAAAGATGATCGAGCGATATCCGGACGCCTGCAGCACTTCCTGTATCCGGCTTAGACCACGTTTTGCCATGATGTTCACTTTGTTAAACAACCGCGCTTCCGATCAACAAATGTCGCAATACAACCAAACAAGCATTTAATTGAATTTAATGAAATTAATCCTGGAATTTTTTTGGTTTCTTTAATGTTTTACTGTTCTTTTTTGTAGCGTTAGTTTGACGAAATCAAATCTATAAAGAGATTGCCCAATTAACCCTCCCGCCCCCAAAGTACTTACAAGAAACTCCGTTTTTTATCGTTTATCGTTCATCGTTTAGATTTTAATAATTTAAAAATGATTGTGAAACATATTAAATATGTAAGTAAGTAAGCAATTTAGTAATTTTAAGTTTTCGGTAATGAGCCGATAAGGCTATAAGCATTTTTGGGCAATGATGCTAACAAAATTAATCTATCGAAATGAATAAACTACGTAAACCGTAACGATTTTGGGTTTCGACGGAGCAAATTTTTTGATGGAGCGTGCGAGGATGATAAAGTCGAGATTTTGGACAAGAGACAAAAGGAAAGGACAGGAGGAAAAGTTTTCAATATCAATATATTTGTAGCTATCGTTAAGCTGGAACTTGTCTCTTATAATCCCTAAAGTGCAGCATCCACCTAATTCAAATATGAGTTGGTTGATGTCAAACTAAATCTAGATATTAAAATGTACACAAAAATTTCGTTGTGAATATTTTCTCACCTGCGAAATACTTCCCAGGCGGCAGAAGGTTGCGTATAAGCAACTTCAATATGTAGTGACCCTACTGTTCTAAAAACCGAAAAAATTTCCAAAATACAAAATTAAATCCTAATTTCCCGACATATGAAAAACACAATTTGTTTTGTATCTTGGTGAAGGAGCGGATCCGAAAGGATTAATAGAAGCGAAGCATAAGTCACTCCGCTCATTTTTAATGGACAAACATTAAGACGCAGGGTCTAAATTACTAAACAATGAGATTATATTAAGTAGATTTCGACGGTAAGATAAAATCAAATTTATGTATGCCCAAACGAAGTCTACAATTAATATTCTACGCTTTTGCGATGCTGATGACGTCACGGGACAAAATATATTGAACAAATATGTTTGCTAACAGCAAATTTTTTGTGTTTTAAAACTTGATATAATTTTAAAACTCGCGATTTCCTTCCTTGAGGGAAGAATTTTTGCTTCGTTACTTCGCTGTCTAATTTTGATCACAAACTGATTCTCTTCAGAATTGGATCAGATTTGGGGACGAGGAATGGGTCATCTGTACTAATATTACTCACAAGAAATCATAGACTAAAGAAAGTGAAGAGGCTCACAACATCTCGAAAGCTTATATTTATCAAATATTTCTAATTCGTCGTTTGTTAATTTTCTATGAGACGCTGCCACGGTCAACTGTAGAGTTCAGCGCCACCAATGAATAAACTCATTACATAAACAAGACCTTATAGAAACACAATTATCCGCAAAACCCACTTCTTTTACAAAAACGAAATTATTTTTTAACTTCCTGATAATTGAATTATTTAATTAACGCTATATTAATTCGTATGTATGGAGAAATTTGAAAATACTAACAATATTTACTTTCTTTATTTCACTTTGAAAAATGAAATCAGCAAAAGACTTCCATAACTTTAACTTTGTTCACGCAAGCCCTTCCACAAATCTTTTATCATCAGTGTTTTGCCTTTTTCTCGCAGTTTCTTATTTATCCAAAGAGAAGCAAAAGACACAACGACGAAAGGAATTTAGAAAAAATAATCAGCCCAGGTAAAAGATAGTAGAAGCTCGTTAGAAGTTAACAAGAACAAGAAACAGAGACTTTAAAAAAGTATACCACATCTTCAGCTTTACTCTCAACACCTGAATACACATATTTCCCACTAGAGAATGCAGTGCTTGGGTGTTTTCATCAGTACCCTCAAGAATCTCACATTCAGATCTCGCGTGTCACCGCGTTGCTGCTGCAAAATTGCTGATTGTCGCCGATATCCCAACCAGTGGATTCAACGAGAGAGTAATCACTTTAGGAATGCAATAAAATGTGATTTTCTATTCGAATAAATGGGTGAAGAAAAATGTGTAAAGTCTCGAAAGCCTCCGCACAGAAAACATTAAATAACGGTGGGCGAGGAGAACAGAACGGGATTGCAGGGCGAGTTACGTCGAATCGAACATGCTTAAATCGCACTACTTAATCCAACACGTACATGCGGTAACTCTCATGGAGTTGCTTTCAGTTCGGAAATCAGTTTGCGGAAAGACGCATTGAAGGAGAAAGTAATGAGGTGGAAAGCAACAGAATAATATTACGCCTTCTGCTAAAGTGTATTACTTACACACTAATGCCAATACTAACACAGTCAACATATTGTCATTTAGTATTTTGCGACAGCATCAACCAACTTGATTGTCCCATGAAGTTGTCGCAGACTTTCCAGGGCAGTGTTACCACGAAGGCTGTTGCATGTGGTTAATCCCTTGCACTACCGCTGTCCATACTTTCCCCACGCCCTGGCAAGTGTTCTTGTTGTGTGCCCCAGCTTTGTGCAAGTGCTTATGCAGATTTTAAAAAATGAAAGGAAAGAATGAGGAGCATTCTTGGGAATTGACGGTGACGGGTGTTACTAAAGTGATGAAAGTGCACACGTATAGAAATATGAAAAGAATATAAAGGGTTCTATTTTACAGCTCTATGAAAGTCCTTTAATAATAACTTGAACAGGGAATTTCTAATATAAAAGCAATTCAGAAAAACAATATTCGTTTTATATTATAATTATGTTCTTAAACTGACTACAAACATGAAATTGCACTCAATCGATTAGCGATGTCAAGGGATATATTTGTCGTACAAAATAGGCATCACACCTCATAAGCTCAAAACCATGTAAAAGCATATATAATGATGTGTGTGCTTTTATTCCGTCACAACTTTTAGTGAATTTTACTCACCGATTTAGATAATAGTTATAAGCTCCTTCGTACTATGAATTAACCACAGTCAAGCTAACGTCCCAGCGATTGGGTTGTCGTGGCTTCCCACCCATGGATGTGTGGTGTCCATAATGACTAATGGTATTGACGATAGCTGACTATTTAACCCTGTTTTGGTTGTATAATTTTAGTGATTGGTGTAAGAAATTTTGCTGGATCTTTCTCTTGCGTTCGTTGCTCTTTCCTGTTACTTTATGCTTAATTTAATTTGGTTTTGCGGACACCCTTCAGGAGAGGCTACTTCTGTGAACACGAGCATTTGTGCAATAAAAAATGAAAGGGTGGAACAAATAGACAGCTGCAGCAAAATGATGGAATCATTTTTAGGAACCATAGATTCGTCCCGTTCCGTTATAACTTCGCCTTCGAATATTCCATTAATAATTAAAATTCTGATCCCTGTCAAAAGCGGCTAAATCTTAAATCTCGTTTTGATATAACTGCCTTCCATGGGCTGAAATATTTGAATATCCAACATGATCGTCTCTAATCCTTGATTTTCAGCTTTGATGTATTCGATGCCGAAGGTTAGCGTTTCATCATGAGACACGTATTCATTGAGTCCTCGATGATCTCTAATTGAATCTTAAAGAAAGTTAATGAACAATTAATTCTAGATGTCTGTGAGCGCAAACAGTTTTACTTTAGACCCATGCTTGATTTTCGCTATATTTAATTATTTTCATAGTAAGGCATTTCTAAGAAAATTGCTTTGTTGATTTTCCTATGGCTCTTAGCTTAGCAAAATTAAAAGCAAAGAAGATTTCATAAAACTTTCGTAACAACTCTTGCTATAATTTTTAGTGCAAATTCTGAATTCATTACAACCAACCTCGGTACGATCCTCGAGTGCTGGGAGAAATAAAACCTGATAATTTGCATCATTACTAACTTCTTGAGCAAAATTTAATTTTTTTTCTTCTTTCTCTCTTTCTTTCTTGCGAAGTGGCGACATGCAGTCCCAGCGATTCTTTGGTATAAAATACATCGCAACATTTGCGAGAATAATTAGCGTCGAGCTCGTTTACATTGCAAAAGCACTAAGTTTCCACTTGTGCTAAAATAATTATTTTCCTTGCTATCCGGGCCGAAGAGGAAGGAAACACAAATGCAATATAATTTCATTAAGTTTAAACTAAGCGAAGGTACAAGCTCCGTAGGGTTAAGGATTACAGTTATTTGTGCGCCAATGACTAATTAAAAAACTGAGAATTAATACAATACTTTCTCATGACCCCACCAGTTGGGTCGACGGAACACCGAAGGAACGGAAACTTTGGCCTCATTTTTTCAAAGCCGGTTTAATTTGTTGCTTTGCTTCAAAATATACAATTTGAAGTTATTAGAGTAAAAATTTAATAAGAAACCTACCCTTTGCACGTAAATAAAGAAAATATTGAGAGTTGTTAATTCGGAAGCAGTAACATTCTACTTTTCTTTATTTTTTTTAAAGGATAAATCAAATCAAAAAACACAGAATGATATCGAAGAACATTAATGCAAATTTAACAAATGACATTAAAGGCAATCTGATTTATAAAGTTGGTACCGGACGGACTTTTTTCTTTTTTGTATGACAAAAAGTTATGATAAATAAATTACGGTTATTCGTTGATATTAGACATCTAGACTCTAGACAACATTTCAATTTCGGTTTCAGTTTATTGAGTCTTTAATAATTGCGTACAAGAATCTTGCATTATTCTTAGTTATTCTAAGTTAAATTAGATAAACAAAAATTTAAAATTTAATATAAAGAGTTGTTAATAAAACAGATTTATAGATGCATTTCTTGAGATTTAGTTTTGACATCCTAAATTTAATATTAATTATAGCGTTAAAATAGTTGGATCAAGATAATGACCTATAAATTGCTGAGTCGCATTATTTGTTGTTGCATAATTTGTTCATATGACTTCTTAGTAAAAAAATTCAGACGCACGTAATGAGCGAGCTGGTACAAGAAAACTCATTTTAGTAAACAATTATGGGAGATCAATAACGCCATTAATTATATCATAGACCAATAAAACCGTTTGGATGTTTCTTTTAAACTCAAGTTGTTTTATCCCAATCAATAGGCGTCTAGATTTATAAACACTTTATTTGCAAATAAAAAAACTCTAAGCAACCTTAGAAAAGGAATTGGGACGCATTTAAGTCTTACTTTATGCATTTCAGAACAAAGACTTCAAATAACGCTCGCATATTCCTAAATGAGACAAATAAATGGGCAAAATAAAAAAAACAGATAGTAGTAGTAGTCTGCAGTCGGTATGGTCTGCAATTACGACAGATGAAATCGGACATAGAATAAGCTTGTACTCCACGTGTGGGCTGAAACTAAACACAAAATCAAATCAATAAGATATAATAAAATAATGATGTGATAATACGTAGTTGAGATGTGCACACTTTTAGAAAGTCTAGTAGTAAAGCACGTGTTAATGTTCAAGAAAAGGTGGTTGTCGCAGTACTGTTTATGAATTGCATTAACAGCATTTTGCCAAATGTGTTTAACAGACTTATATGTAATTTAAAGGAAAATTATTATAGCATAAGCATATGAAAAACAACTGTATAATGAGAATGCGTTCATGATTCATCCCCAATTTTCTACTCCATAAATGAGATAGTAATGTACACATTCTTGAATAAAAAATGGACAGATACTATCTGCATCCGGCCGGAGACAAATTAGACTAGAATAATATCATCGCTCGAAAGCAAACAATGCGATTTTATTGCGATGCAGAAACATTACAGCTGTAAAGTTTGTTGTCAAAATTTAAAGTTAAACCGAATGTCGGTTAGACCGAACGTTGACCACAATAAAATGAAAGCTTAAACAGCGAGGCACACGCACACATACGTCACAGGACGGTAATTATAGAAACAAGCGCTAACAGGAATAACACGAAAGCCAAAAAACAACGCTAGAAATGCATTTGGGAAACATGTATCCTACACCTCACATGCACTTGTACAGATTCGCAAGACTGAGTCAGAATTAATGAATTTATTATTAATTGACAACCCACATACATTCCATGAACTGAATTTTTCCAACATCCAATGTTTTCAGTTTTTCAATACGAGTTTCATCTCCTTCAAATTTTTCCCTTTTCGTGCGATTTCTGTCGATGGAATAAATATTCCTTTTTTTTCTTTCCCTCACCCTCCTTCTCGTTTTCTCCGCCGTGCAAACACACTATCCGAAAACACTCCTTTACTTTTCAAAACATCCTTTCCGTGGCTCAGTTCACGCCATTGGACATTAAGTTCGTTTGAAATATTTGTCTCCCCTTTTTCTCTACATTGTTCATAAGTATTTTCGATGTTTCCAACATCGACATCCGCCATATCTCCGTTCAACATCAATATCCTGCTAAAAACGTAAAAAACCTCAGAAAAACGAGACCTTAATCCAATTTATCTATTCCTACCTCTCTCCATGTCTCTATTTCTTTTGGCGTCTTTACTACTTTCAGTAGTTTTTCCTTAGCAGTCAAGAAGAAGAGAAATCATCTCGTATAACTTTAGAAAATGTTGTTGAGAAATTTTTCTTTACTGCACTTGTTTCCGAAAATGGATTGGTACGTGACTTTGCAGATGTGTGTGCGCGTTATAGCATGTGTCCATGCGCGTGTGTTGCTCTATGTATATATGTATAGGCATATATGTGTGGGTTTGTGTTTGTGTGTTTGTGTAAGGATACATTTGAGTGCATAACTAAGTGTACAAAGTCATCAAGCTCAGATTAAAATTCACACTCCTTACAAATTTGCACCAAAGGGGAAAAGAGTTCTCACTTAAAGGAACTTTATCACCATAGTTAGAGGATCAGAGTAAAAAGATAGGCACCGCACGTAAAGACAACTATATAAGATTTTATATGCAATCTGCAATTGTTGGATTATTCAAATGAGATGAAGCTAAAGTAATCGATGTCTCTTAGGAGTTGGCATGATATAACGAGGATTAAACCGATCAATCAGGTGTCAATTACATCTAGTGGCTTCCAGCCACAACACACCAACATCAAAATACATTACAGACTTGCATATTTGTAAGTACAAAATAACGTGAAATTATAAGAATGCGCATTATGATTTCAGAGAGCAATAAATGAAAACACAAAAAAGCTATATAATTAAAAAAATTGAATCAAATTTCGAGAGTAAACACATTCACACTTAAAATACTTTGGAATTTTTCAGGAAGAATTGCGGCCTGCCTCATTGTCAAGGTAAATCAACCCATATTAGCTTTAAGGCTATGCACGTCAATGGTTGGGTTTATACCGCTTCCAAAACCAGAGAGCCCGCACGGTAGACATGGAATGCATACAAAACATTTCGGCACCACTATTCATCCAGTAATTACGTTGTTTAACCAGTGGCCGATTTCTTAATTTTTTCATAATTATTACGTTCTTCTATGCGTTATAAGGAGAAGAGCAAGGTACTGCTTCGTTTTAACGATTTAAATGGTGGGGCCCTTTTGCCCCCTTTGGATACTTTGAAGACACTTCATCCACGCTTAATGTATTTAAAATCTGTTTCACATTTCCTATCAATAAAAGTAATAAAATATTCTTGGCCAAAACAAGTAACATGTTGATTCCCCTCGGATCGTATGAGACATCACCGCATTCATCATCAGCAAGCCTTTCAATAGGTTTTTATTTATGATTCTTATAAAACCATTTATTTAACTGTAAGAAAGTCATGAAAAACTGTTTTCTATTACTTTTAGAAACAAAAATCATTCAAAGATTTTTTCTAAGACATTTAAAAATAAGGCACTAAATAACCTTCATCACGGGGTATTTATAATATATGTTATAACAGTTTAACTCTGCTTTAAATGCTCCTTTCAAGCTTTTTATACTTTTTGAATACCGTTCTTCGGTATATTTTTTCCTCACCGTTTAAAAGCACGTGTGGAAATTTATGATTAATAAACAGTAGTTTCAAATTTTTACTTCACTCAAAAAGTTTTTAAATTGTGTCCTTCAGCAACGAAAGCACTAGTTTAATTACCTACATTACTAACTACTAATAACTAATTACTAATTTAATACATTATTAACTTCGCTTTAGTATCGTTATTAGATTAATTGCGTACCATTTGGTTTTACAAATTCAATCGCTTTTATTTTTACAGCAAAGATCATTAGATTTTTAGATCACAAGATTAAATCCTTTTCTATCATGTCAGTGAAATTAAAAATAGAATGCAGCGAGAGATGGATCGTTCCAGCCTCCAACTTCAAATTTCAATTTTCAAATCCTCTATAATTTAGCAAACACTGGCCTTTACTTCTGATGTAATATATGAATGTTATGAAAGATAATTTCGCGGATTACAAATGAATAGACAGACCACATTATTGGCTGAGTTTTATTCTATTTTATTCTATTTGTATTTCTACTGCATGACGATCATAATTTCTTGGATTTTGATAATCACTGCTTCGATTCGGTAAATCTAATGGATATACGATGAATAAGGTGCAATAAAACTCAGTATACGCCACGGATAATTTATGAACTTTACTGTATATGACGCCCTGCAGCTTGTATAGTAGTAGTAGTAGTTAACATCAAATAAAAACGTCTTTTAGTCGATCCTTAAAGCAACAATTCAGGACAAAAATATGTAATGCTCTCGAAACAACAATCAAATATTTCAGTTTCAACAACTTTGAATAATTGACGAAATTATCAATCATCTCAAGCAAAAACGTTTACTCTTAATATCAAATATTTTTTGAAAACATTTGTTTGTAAATATTTAAAAAGTTGAGTCGAAATGAAAATTTGTTCAAATATAATGATTCAAAATTAAGATTTTGTTATGTAAGAAATTACCACTAAAAATGTTGTTATTGAGTATAAAATTGTTGGTTTTACCTATAATTTTTTGTGATTAGGGATAATTATTTTAGGGTACGCTCTTAAAACCTCCAGCTTCGGATCACCAATGTTGGATGAATTTTTACGATATCCGCACCGTTGAAAACATCATATATTTCTTTATCAGTTGTCACAAATAATTTCTCATTGAAACTTTATAACTAAATATTACGTAGTACCCACTTTTGCGTCTATTTCACTATTCACTGCTACTACTACTTTTCAAAACTATTCAATACCCCAATTGTAATGCATGAAACTTCTGTTCACGCCGACTCCCTGGAAAGACATTTCAATAATATCACGACAGTTTGGAATTTCAAAAGATTGGATTCAAGGATATCCTTTATTTGCTTTCGGTCACAATTTTCGGTCGCGAAATAATGCGAACTCCAATGGTAGATAAAAAATATTAAGAGAAATGAAACTACCGTTCTGGGCATTTACTCCATGTGAGACAACCGAAAAAAATTCATAACAAAAATAAAATCACGAATGTATATTTGCTTGCATTCTTTCCAGGCTTTATTCTCGTGTTTTAATAAAAAATACTTTTAGACTTTTTAGACTTTTTTCTGTTGTATTCTAAAGTATTGTCAAAAATATATGTTCCAAATGATTTAGTAAGCGAATTCTGTAAACTAGTGAAAGAACAAAATACGGTAACAAAAGTATTGGGAAGAAAGGGGGAAGGGGAATAGGAAGCAGGAAGGAGAAAGGAAATATTAATTTCCCTTCTCAATGCTTGAAGTAGAAAAAAATGTAAGTAAATTGCATGTAGTCACAGATTTGGCATTCGTTATTCGTTATCGACAAACCGAGCCTATGAAATTATTTTTGAAAGGCTCAGGAAAACGGGAGGATCAGTCCTTTGGAAAGCAAGGACAATTTATGTTTGCCTTCCTGAAAAAATTAACATTTAATAAATTCTAAATCGTATTCTCCAAATCGTAAAAAACGACTGGGAACTGAATTTCACATTCAGCGTATTATTTCTCCCTTTATTATTTATTCGTTCGTCGTGTCACTGTCGAAAGCAGAATTAGAAGAAAGTGGACGCCGAACAAAATGAAGCGTCCTTTAGAATAAGATGATGAGAATGTGTAAAGGGAGGGAATGGCTGAGTAAAGTATAAAGGTGAAGATAAGCTGCAAACTCGTTTTTAAATGCGTTGCAATTAAATTTAAATAATCAGAATAAGCGAGTTTATGCTCTCTTTATGGCCTCATGGCTTTCAAGGGTGCGCTTTAGATACGTTTAAATACGTGTCATACCAAAAATAATTATTGCGATTGTTATAACAATGTAGTTTTGCAAGTATGTGCCCTTGTTTGCTTCAGTGTATATCAAAGCAAATGGAAAGAAATTTAGTTCAAATATTGTTTAGACTTCGTCTCTTATTTCGTGGTACGACTGTGGATAAATAAAGATGGGAAGATGAGTTAAGTGCAGTACCGTAAGTGCTGTATGTGTAGGTAAGTACTTTACTCTAGAAGTTGAAGGGGCAATTCGCGACTAGGTGCAATTAATTAATTGTAAATCTTATTTCCTTGGTAAATGTCGTAACATAATCAGCTCGGACTTTCCCTTGCAGTTATAACTATTGAATGTAAAGGATTGTTCTGAATTCCACAACGAGCTTTTTTAACAAAACTAGATGTAATTATTTACATCGAAAAATCGGTTGTTTAATAATGTGCTCGACCTTGACCATCGGGATTTATATGCTGGCTAGTTTGAAGCCTTGATTAAATATTCCTCTTAAAGAATTCAATGTTGGATAAAGTAATGGATTGCAGGAGGGTTTTTTATAAATTGGCGCCGCATTATTCCAGATCTTCTAGATCTTCAATTTTACTCTTCAATTATATGGCAATTTTTTCTGACAATTCATCATGAGACAATATTAACCAATGCATATATTCGAACAACAAAACTCTAATGATTTCAACGTACTGATGCCTAGTTTGTATGTTGTCGTTATTTTGCAGAAAAGGACTTATACGATACACAAACCAATCCATTCAACCAATTCATCATTTTAAAAATTGAGCGGTTTTCTTTGATACTTGTGTAAGTGTATTTTATTTGGGTGAAGATACATATGTTTTTATATGTTCAATATCCGTATATTTCTAGTAATTATTTCGAATTACTAGAAATATATGGATATATTTTATTACATTAATTTTTCCTTATTTACATATTGAATTGCAAAATTTTATAAAAAATATATGAAATTTTTTATGAAATACTTCCACAGTAAAAATAATATATAACAAAATATAAAGGCTTTATATCAATATCCGCCACTGAACCAAAATTATTTACACTCCTATTATTACTATATTTTAACTCATTATGATCTCATATGAACTCATTATGATATTCATCTCATTATGATGAAATTTTTGAAAATACCCGTAAAGTATTGGAGCTTTTGACAATTTTTCAAATTTGATTGATCTGGAATAATGATAAAATATATTCCAAAATAATGATATTGGAAATATATTTGTAAAGTTCTGTGGTCTAACCTCATTCTCACTAAGTGATGTTTTATAGATCCCATTTTCAGTAGTTTTGTGGTTTGAAACCTTCATCCAATATACCTTCAACCAACTAACTTCTGCCATTGGTATTTTTTTTCTTTCTTAGCAATTTATGCTGAGGATTCGGCAGATACAAAGTCAATTTGTTTCATATCTTGCAAAATAGATTTTTATATTTTCGGCATGATTTTAAGATAGCGTAAATAGCTTCTAGGAACATAAATTCTCGGTCACTCCTGGATGCAACGGTTCTACTCTGTGCCAACATATTAAGATCACTATCATAAGAATTATGGAATTCTCCATTTATAGACGTTTATACCATTTATTAACATTACGTTTATAATATGCAATGGACACCGAAGGACAAGGTAACGCCTTCTGCAAGTCGAAAGAATTAATTAGTAAAATGACCTTGAAGAAATTGTAAATTTTCAAAGTAATTACTTTTGAAGATTCATTAACTACAAAAATTTGCAATTATAGCAAATAATCTGCCTCTAACATGCTGTTTTGGAAGGTGGTAAATGAAGTTCACAGTACATTGTGTTCATCTTTATCATTAAATAATTTTATTCAAAATTGACTTTTCGTTATGCGCGGACGCTTTCAAAGGAAACGACTTATTTTCAACACTCTTAAAAAAAGCTGATTTCAATACGAAAATATTTCTACAAGCTTTTAATTTTTTAGGAAAATGTGTAATCCTAAACATAATTTCTTAATAACAAAATTACATCCTCAGCTTCGCCTCTTAAGTTACTCATTATTTGCCATTAATTATTACTTCTACAAAGCGTCAAATATTTTTAACCGTTCAAATTATGTACTCTTTAATTGATCAACAAATATTTTACCGCACCGATGAACGATGAACAGCCATAGTAAAGGCTCTTAGCAACAACTGCAACATCAACAATAACAACGATAGGGAGGAATTGTGAGCGTGCCATTTCCCTTTATGTGTTCATATATCTGACAGGTATTTATGATAAAGAAACATGTCAGCAACAAATCGTCAACCGCACACCGACATGGATACCAACCCAAGCAACACAACCCAATATAATCTCTACATAATGAACTTGAGCATTTGATGCAAGCCTCTTCACCCTGAGAAAGCCTGAGGATACTGAGAACACATAAAAGGAACACAAGAAGCTAACCAAACATATTGCAAAGTAAATAGAAATCAAAATAGAGGAAGACAAGTGTTCTCAGAAGGCACCGTGTACAATAACATTTATCAGGGTGTTCATTGGGCATATTCTGTGCTTGTTTCAGTATATATGTGCAAATATGTAGTATATCGTTCATTTCCATATGTGCGCGTAAGTGCAATATATTTCCTACAAAAGCACCCAGAAGTGGTAACTTCTTACTCCCAGTAGTAACGTTAAACCATTCTCTATGCAAAAGAAATCGTGTTACTGTTTTTATTCTAATTGGAGAAGGTGACAAGGGACCAAGGGACTCACCTCTTTATATGCTAGCAATAATAACAGCGAAATGAAAAAGAAATCTAGATAGTTGCAAATTAGAATTAATTTACTAATATTGAACTTACCATTGAAGGTTTTTGGCATTCACATGTTTGGATGGTTTCCGGGTTGCAAACTGCCAACGAAGCCCCTTCCTTTCGCCTGCCTTACCATTAGTGCGTGGTACGTTTTCCTTCCTGTCGCTGCTTATGTAACAAGTTTTGCCACGCCCACCAATAATTTATAATTAGTCAGCTCAAGGAGCACTCAATGAGAATTTTCCTCAAATAATACGAAAAAAGGAAAACGTTTAGAAGAAGGTAAAAATCAATGACGCTTAAAAGCAACAAAGATCACTCTGCAATCATGATTCCTAACTTATTTTCCCATGTATAAAATGGGTGCATCAATTACTCATTTTAGTCTAAACAACGTCATTAAAGGAATTACCCAAGAGTCTCATGGTAATTACCCAAGAGCCCGATTGCATTTATTGCAGTTATTTTAACATCGGCAACTTTCTTTTAATAAATTTTATTAAAAATAAAAGTGTGGTACATTTTCTGAAGGATAGCTAATAACTCATACTCATTGAATACACAAACATGTGCCAAAATTCGATTTCAGTAACCGGTGGCCAAATTGACTTCATAAAGGTCAACTGTTGTCCATATTAATTAAAAAATTCGAACTGAGAAAATATAACTATTTGATGTCTACAACTGAAGTAAAGTATGAGAATTGCTGTGAACATCTAGCCACATCGTAACTGATTCACACAAATTATGTTCATTACTTCGTAAAGGTGAATATGTTTCAATGTGGTCGATTTTTCATAAAATGTTTAAATATTTTGAGAATAATTTTTTTATCAATGTACTCTGCGTTAATTGATACAATGCACTAATTTCAACCATAGAGTAAGAAATAATAATAAGAAATAATAAAGTTATTTCTTACTCTATGGTGCAACTCAGACTAATGGTTTCTAACAAGTACCACCGATTGCAGCGAACTGATGAGATAATAGTTAACTTTTCAAAGAACACAACCCAGCAAGCGTAACGATTGAGGTGAATTAATAAAAAACAAGGTGAATTACTGGGAAAACAACTCAACAAAAATGATCGATTAATTTGAGGTGAGCTTTCAGAAAATGCATTTTTCAACTGAAAAGTTGTAATGAGCCAATATCTCTGGGTATATGTCAGAGTCTAATAAAACAAACAATTTCACTAAATTAGTTCAAGAAAATGTTGCAAGCGCTACGTGTGTTTTTCACATATATGATATGAAAGAAAAAATCTACTGAAATTGATCTTAGGTTGTCTCGGCAAAAACACCTAAATAAATTAGTAAAGCCAAATTGCACGATATGGGGAGAAACTTTTTATTCACCCTTGGTAAAAAATTCAAAATACTCGTAGAAAATCTGGCAACACTGTCGTAAAACAAGTTTATTTCCTTGCGTAACAGGAAAAGTAATTCTCTCCGTTCAATCACAAATTATAACTAGTAAGAACGTTATCTTCGGCCTGGCCGAAGTTTATATATCCTATTCCCGAATCCCTTGATAACAACTCAAGATTTTTATTTTTAATTTTTAATTCAAATAAAATGTCGGCGGCTTATTTAAATATATTATATATTTATATTTAAACATAGAGTAAGAAATAAAATAAAGCAAAAATAAAATAAAACAATCTAAGCCATTGTAGTGGATAAGTGGACCCCCATATGTCTTCTGCTTTTAAAGGTATGAGGAATAAGTCACTCTACATTTTTTTAACTACAAAAAGCGGCGCTGCTCCCTTCAAAGCATACTTTCGCGACGCCTTGTGCCTCGCGATTCCTCGTTCATACGGAAAAAATCAAAATTCAGAATTTATTTTGCAAATTATTTTCGCAATCGCGCTGATGAGCGAGAATGTTGTTGTATGTATTATTACCATTTATTTCATGCAGAAAGAGTGAAATAGCCGTTCCATATGCACTTTTCACACAACAATAAGCATTCACAATGCGTAATTCACACACACAAGTATAATTTGTCGATCTATTAATAATATAATAAGCAAAATAATAACAAACGAGAAACAAGAAAGTGAAACGAAGAGCACACGAAGAAAAGTCTGCTCTTGTTTGGCAACGAAGAATTTGTTTTGTAAATTCCTCTCTCACCCGCATATTAGAAATATTGTTTTTCGCATTATGACCATTTATTTGATGCAGACAAAGTGAGAAAGCGATAACATCGTCAATCTAATAACAATCTGATAATCAAAGCAATAACAAACAAGTAATAATGAAGTGAATACAAAGAGCGCCACGAAGAAATAAATTCGGCCGTCTCGTTTGGCAATCGTATTTTTACTCAATTCTTACTTCGTTCAGCATCCCGACCGACCGCTTCCATTTTGACAATAAAGCGATATTGAGTGATTCAGACTCTTGTTATTTCTTACTCTATGATTTAAATTACTATATTTACATTTATAACCAGCCTGTGATGACAGAGAACATTCGTATCAATTTTCATGTTTTATTTGTTATTTTCAATGCTCATTTTTTGTGAAACAGTTCTAATTGAGGCGTGGGCGTGGCAGTTTTCCGATTTTAACCATGTTCAACTCCACCCATCCCATGATGACGGGGAATATTTGTGCCAAATTTCATGTCAATATCTCTATTTTTACGGCTGTACGCCTCTACGAATTCACTACCAGTCCATCATAACACGAAACATTCATACCAAATTTCATGTTCAGAGCTTCATTCGTTCTCTTGTATTCGTGATTTCCACAGACAGGCAGACAGAGAGAGATAGACAGACGGACAGACAGACAGACAGACGGACAGGGCTAAATCGACTCAGGGGATCATTCTGAGTCAGAATATATATACTTTTCTATATCTATTGTAGCTCCTTCACTGCGTTACAAACTCAGTATCAACGTTAATATATACTTTTTCCCCTTTTTTAAAGGGAATAGGATATAAAAAACCGACAATTATGAACTCACGCCTCTTAAGGACTTCCTGAATTCTCTGAAATATGCAATCAATTTACGAAATTTTGATTTGTATTTTGCCTTCGGTCTCTTCTTTTATTATTTTTGTAATTTTGTGACGATATAAACTTAATATCAAAATTGAAGCTGAACAGATTTAAATTTTTAGAAATCTGTTTTATTAAAGGAGAAAAAAAATACAGGGACAAAAATACCGAAGTCTGCTTTAGAGTAAACAATAAATTTTGATGTAGTCTTAAAAAGGATTCACACATCATAAGATTAAATCAAAATATATTTTCAGAAGACAGTAATGAATATTTTTCATTTAATTCCTTACTGCACTTTTGTTTGCATTCCTGACGTTATGCCACGCATTTCTTCATTACCGCATTTCACGACTTAGTTCTATTTTTGTACATTTTCATTACACGAATTGCTCTCACCCGGAAGGTGAGGAATCTGAATAGCTGCAGAAATAGATCAAATAGCCCCCGAAATCAGGATTTGATGGCGGAGGTATCAATTTTCGGCTAGCCTCGTCTTCTAACCAGATGAGATTGACATTTGAAAAATTTATTTGATGTACCTAAAGCATAATTTTCTTTTGCAGAATGTTTGCGTGTGTGTGAAACCTGCGCAGACATTTGTTATATCCACTCAGTCAATCAATACACTATTTTGGCAACCATTCATTAACTAATTCATTCATTCACTCATTCATTCAGGCACTGGAAGTTTAGGTTTTGCATCCACTCAGTCATTCCATTAAATTCGTCGTAAAAATTCTTTGCAATCATTCGTAAAAGATGGCTTTCAATAACAGAAGTTGTCTGCAATTTCTTCCCCAAAAACTTTCGATGAGTTCGAGCCAACAGAATACGGCTCCTTATACTAGGACTAACTAGTAGTCACAGTTGTATCGACTGACAATACCATAACTACTACCATTCACCTGAGTTATTACCATCCGCTCCTCCTTCATCCCTGCGATTATGCCAGTGGGCTTCCGCAACAAATTTAATGGGGTACGACTAAATTTTACTACTCGTTAATGCATATCTTCAAATAAAACTTTATTACGGTTTGTTTTGATTGCATGAGGGAGAAGGGCGGAGATATGTTCGAATGTTTGCAAATGATTTGTAAATATACTTTAGCATCTCGAAATGAACTTACTCTCTACGGAAAAGTGCTGGAACCGACATCCAAGTAAAAAAATTGCATCGAAGTTAAGGAAGCCGTAAAGTAAAAAAATTAATGGAAATTTAAATTAAAATTCAATTAAATTAAATTAATTAGAAGAAGGACTAAAATACAAAGAGATTAGTCCCAAAAAATGACGAGAGGACATATCGCACAAAATTCATTTAGATTCTGAAGTCTATGTTTCCCTAATTTTATATTATTTGCGTAGATTAATCAGTGAGAAATGTCATCGATATGACGGTGATACGACGAAAGAAGTTTGAATTAAAGCACTGATCGAAGGAACTACTTTTGGAATTAAGTGAGATAAATTTAAAATGGTACAAATTTAGTGGCGCAAATATAAGCCCCCTTTCTTTTGGTATTAAACCCATTTCACTATTTATTTTCTCTG
Organism: Physocephala rufipes; assembly: GCA_963966595.1. Taxonomy (NCBI): domain Eukaryota; kingdom Metazoa; phylum Arthropoda; class Insecta; order Diptera; family Conopidae; genus Physocephala; species Physocephala rufipes. Next base: position 10,876,578 of record OZ016502.1, read on the forward strand.
TAAAGAGAATCCTCTTCGTCCCGGCACATTAAGTAAATGAAAGGGATAATGATTTCAATTACATCTACCATTAACACGATTGCTTATGCAAGAATGAAAGAATGAAAGGATTAAACAACTGCAACCACTTGAGGATATCCTTATTTTTAATTGGCCGCAAAACTCAGATTCAATGGCTTCACAAGTCTGCAGAATAAATAAGGATGAATAGCCTGACGAGTTGCAGAGGAAGATGATAAAATCTGTTTAGACTCGAGTTAACTTTTTGGTCTGTCTCTGTTTGTACTAGCATAGTGCTAAATGGGTTGGTTGGTGAGTTGCCTCGCATGCTGCCAGATCCATTTAAGCTAATCTGCATCATAAAATATAAGTATTCTAAACCAACATAACTCTTTTCTGGAAATATGTAGTAACGTTTACTTCATATTACGTTACGTGTTCCTTTACGTAACAGTATGGACGTATATATCTACGTTCGTGTGTGTGATAATCAAACATGTCGGTTCACATGCACTCCCTCACACATTTGTCACATTTTACTTTCGACACAAATTCTGTAATGCAAATAAAAATGCGCCAAAAGGGTCTGGTGGTTAGCATAAACTTTATTCCCTAAGGATTTTTCCAATGAGCTGTACGAAATCAGATTAAGACTTTAGAGCTGTAGAGCGTCATATTCTGTTAAATTCTCAAGATGGTGTATGTATGATATTTCAATTTACAATTATTTACAATTTATTTTCAATTTACAATTTCGATTAATTACAAGGAAAAAAGTTTTTACTCAAAATTCAGGAATATGTTGTGGAAAAGGGCTGCCATTAAAATGTGGTAATAAACAAAAGGATACGAACGCGCAATATATTTATATCAAAATCGAAGGACACGAGAATGCAATAATTTTCAATGCGTCCATATCGATCCATGTTTTCTTCTTTCACAACCATAAATTTTATATTCTTGAAAAGCAACATTTCCATGAAGTAAACTGTTGTAATTTTCATAGACCCTTACAAGCACTCAAAAACCACTATAAACCCTAACAAGTCTTACCCCATTTATAAATTTAATATAAAGTGAAATCTCGTAAACGAGAAGTGCTTTTGAAGTGCCTTTTATGTTGTAAGTTCCTAAAAATCAATCATAAATTATGGCAGACCTTATAAAAATCTTACGGTTATAAAACTTACTTTACTTTTTATGAACTCTTACAAACTTATAATGCATAAATTACATAGGATAGTCTTTGTGCTCTATGTCAGAAACTCTGCTATGAAAAATAAATCATTCTTAATGTCCTTTAAATAAATGGTGTTTTATATCAAAAATAAATTGCATGCTTTAATACACTGAATTACTACAACTGCACCTCACGAATCAATGTAAGTAGCTTTTTCAGCATCCGCCAGTTTTCGCGTTGCTGACAATAAAATTTGGGCAAATCAACGACATTCTGGCATTGCAGCTCTCGAGAATTTGTTAGTCGCCAAATACATAAATGCAAGCAGATTTATGTCACAATATGTGGAGTCATATCGTGACATATCCTGCTGTCGGTTGGACAGAGGGTGCCAGTCCCGTGGTGTAAGGGCCCAAAAGTGGCAGTGACTATGGTTGCAAATGGTCATTTGCCATGATCGGGTAACCTTAGTTCCGGAGCCTACCAAAGGCTATAAACTGGTACCACGGGTGGCAAGCAAATAATATTCATAACACAGACCAAATTTCCAAGCCCCACATGCTTGCCATTGGGTAAGGCCCTTCGGGAGCTTCGTGGTGGCTGTGGTTGTACCCAAAGTTACGCGGGTACGAGTTTTGAGCTCGGGTGTGGTAATGTACTAAATCATTACCGGGTGCCGGGCGCCACAGACCGGCAGAGGTTTTAGATAGGCCTCGACTATACCTTAAGTGGAATGTCCATGCCTTACACGTGGCTTCCAAAGGTACAAACCCCGCGGCTTGGCAACCCGTAGGCATTGGACGTCGGTTGTCGTCATAGAAGAGAAAAGGTAGGTTCACAGAGTTCGTACTTGCAACCCCGTGCGGGATGGCCCGCCACGGACTTAAGCTAGCACGGCAAGCGTCCATGTAAAGCACAAGGTGGCATCTGTCGGTTGGACAGGTGAGGGGCAGAGAAAGGATGATGCAAGTGATGTAGCGTAATCGGTAAATTCCAACATAAAATATTCTACACTAAGAACATCAGCGACAAAGGAAGTATCTTACCAACGGCTGTTGCAGTGAAAAGTCTGATGTGCAATGTGTGGCGTTAATGAATCGGTCAAACGAGTTGGCTCGTAAATGCGAAAACCTTTTTTAATTACTTATACATTAAAAACAATGGCAACCAATAATCCAAAGCTTTGATCATGAGAGCAAAATAATCCTGCGCGAAATGAAATGAAACTGATGAATAAACAAGAATCAAGCAAGGAAGAATATAAATTTTTAATGACAAATGTCTATTTTCTATTAGTCGATTCAATTCTTTTAAACGATGATAAAAATTACAAAGATTTAATGCGATAGCATTCATTTAACCGATCTTTATAACACCTTATATACATAAAGGCCCTTTTTTTAATTCCTCAATAAGCGGAATTAGAGTATCCTTCGTATATTCTGGAACACAATTAAATGAAACGCTGGATACTCAAGAGCATCTAAACTAAAGAAAAACTAAACTCAACATATTTGTGTCGCGTGGATACAAAGATATGCTTGTGAAAAAGCAGTCGAGAAGAGAAAACAAGAAGTAAGGAACTAAAGAAGTAAGAAGAAGTAAGGCATGACGATCTCAAAACATTTCAAACATATTACTGATTTATTTATTATAAATACGTTTTACAAAAAGACCATAAAAGATGAAGACATGCATTTAGAAGAGGAAAAATACAAACTAAATATTAAATTATACGAAAGTGGAATTGCTCTCTTCGACTATACTTCGGAATTAAATTACGGAAAATTAATACGGGTTAGAACTTCGAACTCTTCCAGCAATCAAGGATCCTTTCTCTTTACATAAAGCAAGGTTTTAATTTAAACATTTTCCCCATCCGGTCGTCCTAATGCCGTTAACATTTAACCATTATCTTGTGGTAGCTGAGTTTTGTATACCCTTTCACTTACTATAATTTTTATTTGAAAGAGATGAGGAGAGAGAGAGAGAGTCAAAAGAATGTCAAAATTGCATTCGATAATACTGTAGTATGTAAAAAATAATTTTGTAAGAAATGCCAATGTTTGATTTTATCAATCCGGGTTTGAAAAAAGTATCGCATGTTTTAAATAATAATAACAAAAGGTTATTACATCGAGATAAAGAATGTCCGCCCTGACTACAAATTGCAAGAGTTATGACATGATTATTTAGATGTGCTCAAATGAAAAATTCTCTCGTGTTCGTCGTATTTAGCAGACGTAAATTGCTGTTTGCATATGTTTCGATCGATATCACGCAAACTAGCTGCGGCAATGACTGGATTAAGTGAAAGCTCTAACATCCAAGATTGCTAGGGGGTGCAACAACTTAGCTTAGGGGAAGCATTGTATTGTATGGGATGTGCAACATTTTGATTAAGCTATTTCCAATCAGTTATTTAAAATATAGTTTCAAATTTAAGGACAAAATAGTCAGAAGTGATGTGTACTCTCGATAGATCTCAATCATCAGACCTACATGACAAGTCTCATTAAGAATATCATGAGGATTAATATTAAATAAAGACTCAAAACAAAAATTTTCAAATAAAAATCAATTGAAATTTACTCAGCAAATTCGTTTGATGGCTTCGTTAGCGTAACCCATTTTACTAATACGCTTAATAAACAAAACACAGACACTTACGAAAATTCAATATATGAGTTAATTTTAAAGGAGAGGGGGCTGATTGTCATCGTACAAACCTCGCAGCAAATCATCATCTATCGTGTGAACTCTAAATAATCCTTCACACTCTGTTACCGCGCGCATAACTTTCGCAGTAAAGCGTAACAGAAGCGGAATTATGTGAAATACGTGGAAGAAAGAGTAACAAGATAGAGTACAAAATAGACCAACTGTTAAGGGAATGATGAGAATGCAATGAGGAGAAAAAAAATTTTGTTTTACCAACGACAATTGCAATTGTCTTTTTAGTTGTTCTATCTTCTTTATTATGTACCTTTTGGGGTATTGGTTTGCCCTAAGCCTGTTCCAATGTGTTGGCATGGACTAGCGCAAATTTATGTAATGGCTTAAAGGTCTGCATATTCACATCCCATTCATTGGCCCATTCCGTGGAGCACTGAAATCATGATATGTTGTCTGAGGATTTCGGGACCAAGTAGTCTTTTCAGGAGTAGAATAGCATGGAGACAAATTTGAAACCGAACAGAAAAAGGATGAATAAAATTATTTGCAGATGAATTTACGTTCAGTGAATATTCTTTTATTATGGTTTTGTTTGGAAATTTCCAGCCTATAAAAAAGACAAGTGCGCGAGGAAATGCAGAGGGATTTAATATAAATTTGAATGATACAGAATCAATAAACCGTTATTAATCTTTAAATTTAAATTTCAATATTAAAATAGTTGTGAAAGTAAGAAACAGATTAGTGAAATTGTGAGGTTTATATTTTGTTGAATAATTACAATTTGTCGAAAGAAAGCACTTTATGGTGTATACCCTGATTACCCTGATTAGCCATCTGATTACAGAAATGCAATAGACTGCTAAAAATCAATTCTTCATAAGAACGATTAAATTCCTTGAATGTTCAAAATTTTTGGCGATAGCAATTTTATGAACCCAAACTTTCTTCAATTTCTTCATTATCTAAAAAGTTCTTTACAACTCCTAAACAATTTTAGAGCTTATAAAAGAAGAAATGTTATTTCATTGTGCGTCTGTCCTCATCGATTTTTATTCCTGACTAAACTCAATTTTTAAAGATAAATATTCGGGCACAAATTAAATTACTAGAAAATGTTGAGACAAAAATCGATATAATACTAATGTATATATAACTAAAATAATATCGATTATAATATCGATTATAATATTATAACTAAAATAATATCGATGTAATAATCACCGTAGATAGTATGAGACAATATAATTGCAAAGTGTTCTTTTGTTTCTTATTCTTTTTGAATGCTTCTTTTACTACAATTCCTTGGAGTGTCCTTGAAATTTATGCAAATATCCAAACAGATGCAAAATAAGATTTGAAATGAAATGCTTTATTTTCCTCATTTCTACGTTTAAAGTTTTAATTTTTTCAAATTTTTCTCTATTTGAGGGTAAAACAAACTCTCAATGATTTCCTCTAAAATGTTGAAATAAATGTGGAACAAATATAAAACTGCGGAAACGGAGTTAAACACCAATGGAAATACTCGAGACTTGAGATGAAGGAAAACCAACGGAAGCAAGTTTAAACTCAAGTAAATGTAAATGTCGGGGCATTTTAAGTAGTTGTCAGGGAAGGTATGTTTAGGGGAGTAGATTATAGTGAAAAGAAGAATTGAGAGAGAATTCTACAAAGCCAGATGAAAAGAAAACTGGCAGAAAAGTGACGAGAAGGGAAGAAGTGGATCTGGTTCAACATCAAAAAATCACAAAGAATAATTTGAGTTTTGCTATCGAAATAGAAGATAAAATTTAGTTTGTTAACAGAGTGAAAGGGGGGAAATTGAAAAATTGTAATCGCATTTTTTCGAAACTAGTGCCCTTATCGAGTGCCCTTATCGAGTGCCCTTATCGTTTAACTCGAATTTGTTTGGAGTCCCATCCTCAATGCTATTACTTACGTTCGCAGTTCAAAGAAACCACTAAGAGATATTTTTGTGAATTGTTAGCTGGAAGATATATTTTATAATTTGTACTAATTTCGATGAACTGCCAGCCGTTTTTTTATTTCAATTTCTTCCTCAAAATTTAATTGCATCAATTTGAATGGATGATCATGATGTTAAATACAATTCCCTAATACAATATTAAGCAGACTTTCAGTTGTTTGAAAGCCAATTTTCATCCTGTGGAGATCGCAACAATCCTTCAACTTGTTCATAAAAATATTCGCTTATTTAATCCCGATTTTTTTCTCCCACAGTGACTGAACTCGAAAGCAAGTTGGTTTGTACAAAAAGGCATCAAGATAAGGCACCAAATACCGTGCAGTGATTTCTGCTGTTATTTTTGCTCATGTTTTTGTTATCCTGTCTGCTGCTTTTTTATAGAATTACTTTTTGTAAATTTATTTTTGAATTACAACACGACTGTCGCCGCTGCGAAAACTGTTTTTTGGAACGGTGTAAATCACCCTGAGAGAAAATTAAAACAACACTGAGTCCGCCTTCTGAGTTTATGAATGGAATATCGAAGGGGCTTGGAGCTAGTAAACTTCGTGGATGATTTTGGAAACAAAATCGTGGATGGATGGAAACAAACTTCTTGGCTTATCTAACGAACCGAACCGATGGGGAGGGTTGAGAATTTTTTCGTATTGAAATGTGATTCAATTGAGAGTAATGAACGTTTCAAGGGAAATCTTTGAAATAATAATGAAGAAATAATGCAATGTGCTTTTATAGCAATTCAGTCTTATGTATGGACGAAACATATTTCCTCTGATGAAAAATTGTCAAAAATTGGTAAATATATTTTTTTCACCCCTTCACTGATATTTTCGAACTCTTTCTCCAACTTGATTTTATAATATTTTTAAATTCAACTTCTCTTCATTCAACATCAAGAACCGCTGGTTCTTTTTCTTCAACCAAACCAGAAATATAATGTAGCGAAAAGGAACTTGAAACATTTTGATCTCGTAAAATTAATATATTTCAAGTATTTAGGTGAAACATTCATATTAGAACATTCGTATCATTCATTTTCATCCACAAAACTTTTGAGATGAAAGGATGAAACGCCAGGCAAAAGTTGAAAAAAATGAAGGCATTCGAATTCATTACCGTCTGGTAAACGTGTGGGCACTTTCATCTTATTTTATGGATTTAAAGCTATTTTTTATGTCAGTAATTTCGATTGTATTTCTAGTCATCTCAATTACATCAGTTTATCAAAGAATTTTTTCCGAAACCGAGGAAACCTCAGCAGATAACGAGCAATTCCTGGTTAAATGCACTAAGATATCAACTAACTGTTTATAATGATCAAATAAACGGATGTGGCATTAACGAAACTGTCTAAAATCGAGTCCTTAAAAGACAAGTTAAATAAACCAATGTGACAAAAGAAGTAGGATCGACCGAATTGAGGAAAATAAAAGCACATACATCCAAGTTAAAGGATTAAAATTAATAAAAAGTTAATAGCAAATTAAAGGAATAAAAAATAGGAGTTTAAACAAACTCAACTCAGGTGAGAATCGCATCAAAACGAGTTGATGAAGTTATAAAAGTTAATGCATTTCGTTATTCATAAAGCGATAATCTCTTTCTTTGTTTCAGCCTTGCTCATTTTATTTTTGCTTTTCGTATCAAAATTTTATGAACTGAAAATGGATACCAATTTTATGGGAGCTTTCTCTTAATTTTTAATTCAGTTAAAATCGGTTGATTTATTTCTGAGGGGAAAATCGCTGAAGAGTCATTTCTTATGTTTCATTTAATCATTTATCATTCTAAAAGCTGTTCAACTTTTTGTAACTGAAGGTTTTAACGACTTGTGCAGTGAAGCCAACAAGGGTGTAGTGCCTCCCCCGTAAAATGTACCCTTAAACACAAATAAAAAGGAAAAAGATACACGGCTCATGGGGCGCTGATTGAGTACAGAAACGCAAGAATGCACAGCTAACCCTCTGAAAAAATCTTACGTTGCCATTAAAGTCAAAGTCAAGAGAAGCTGTCCAAAAAAGAGAACATTCAGCTTTCGTTGATTTTACATTTGGAAATTGTTTTTGTAGGAAATTTAATCACTTTAACAACTTTTCCGTCGAAGTAGTAAAAAAGAATTAATCTACAAAATGCACGAAGTTCAAATAAAAGTCAATCGCTCAAGAGAAATGTGCTCGGCATGACAGAATTAAGCACTCTACGAAATGCACTGAAAACAATTTCAAGGTAAACAATTTCAAACTCTTCTCTGTGGGTTACGTTTAAAAAGGCCATTAACGCCCTTGCAAATAAATTTCTCGAAGGAAGGGTTCAAATGTCAGTAGAGTTAACTACAAAATGACCAAGTCCAAACAGCCAAACAGCCAACAGACATGAATTTCGTGAGTGTGCGCCACTTTAGTTTTATCGTCTGAAAAAACTTCTGAATTGCTCGAATTGCTTGACGACTCTACGCCCAGCCATTATTAATTGAAGCCTTAAACCATCAATCTATAAAAACTAATGTAAAATCGGTGAATTAAAGTTTGCTTAGTAAAGGAAGTGAAAGAATTTGCATCACCCAATAAGGCGTAATAATTGATGAAATTAAACACTGAGCAAGATTTAAATAACGCGGCGGCGATAAAAATATTTTTACTTAATAACAATTTATCGAACATACGTACGTTGGTTTTCAATAGTTTTTCTCAAAAAATACTGATTTATTTAATGACATAATTATATTTACTTTTACGCACTGCCCTTAATTAGAGCTGGTGTAGCAAACTTTTATTTATTTGGGTAAAACGGCAATTAACAATTTAGTTGTTTTTGAAAATCGGGCAATTTTACTTTACAGAGATTTGACTAAACAAAACATATTAATGAAACTTTTAAAATGCGTATGTGCCTGTAGGTATGTATGCGTGCATGTGTAATTATTTAGCCATTTAAACTGGTACAAATTATTACAAGGTACGTATTACAAGGTATTATTACAAGGTACGTTTTTTCTATTTTCAAATAATTGTTACATGACCTTGACGAAGGTAAATCACCAAGAGCGCACAAATAAGGTTTCACTTCACGTTCGCATAAACTTAACCGAAAACATATAAGCAATAATATGCTACCACTCATCTCTACCCTTCACAATTATTTTTCTACATAATCTAAATTATCAATAATTTCATGAATTTGTGACCGCATGAACGGTCAAAGAAGTAGGAACGGTAACTTCGGCCCGGCTCGAGCTTTTATATTTTTTTTCTGTGATCCTAATACTCCTAATCACATATATTTTTTTCGGTTAATTTATTCCCACTCATTCACCCACTAACGTGATCCTCTGTAAAAAAGTCCACGCATGCTACAGTAGTAGTAGTACTAGACGTGTCACGCCCACTTCATTGGATATCTAGTGCTCAGCGTTGGCGTTTTGACCAAAATATTACGGTTCAAAATTGGTCTAGAAATTGGAAAAATATCTTTACATTTTCATTTTATGGAAAAGTGGGCGTGGCACTGTACCTTTTCAACTTATAATTACGAATAAATAAAAATAAGTAATAAATTATCAAACTATTAATAAGATAAAATTATGATTTATATTTATTAAACGCATATAAGTTTAATTCGTCATGAAATTAGAAGTTGCTGCCAAGAAGCCAAAAGCTAGAGATTTTTTTATGCCATTGTCTTTAAAATTCTCAAAATATGTGCCAGTCAATAGTTGTTTTAGTAATCGATAATGCGCCTCGTCAGGCATTAATAGAAGTTTTACCTGGAACCGAATTTGTATGTAATCGAATAATATATTGAATATGTATCGAATATTCAATGCTATCGGACACGCTTGGTCAAGCTTATAAACTCACTCACATTAAGAAAGCCTTGGCAATTCAAATGCCATAAATCTTATCTGGAGAAGGAGGGACTGACATTACGCTAGCCAAATAAAATGTATTGTACACATACAACAATATACACCCGACGTTCCTTCTTAGATCTTTTTTATTGTTTACACATATGAGCGCTTAGTAAATATAAATAATAATTGAACTTTACTGATAGTTGTTTACCTTCATTTATTCTCAATTTGAAGTTGAAAAGACATTAATCAATCTTGCCCATTTTCACTCCTGTAACAACAAACTGCCTATACCGGCAAAGAATATTTGTGTCAAATTTCATGTCGATATTGCTTTTCGTTTGGCTACATTCATGGTTTCCGAAGGCAGACCGACAGAGGGGCGGACATCGCTAAATCGACTCAGAAGATCATTATGGGCAGAAATATATATACTTATCTATGGCTGCTACGCTTCCTTTAAAGCGTTACAAAGGGAAACGCAAACTGAACTTATCCTATACCCTCGAAAGCAATGTGTAGTAGTAGGAGTCATTTAATAGTTACCGTAGCTATCTAGTGGGCAGTGAAGAAATGGGCGGACAAGATGCTTTAAACTATCAGATTTCCCTTTTCACAATTCTTTATATCTACAAACTTAATTTCATCATCGCTTTCCTTAGCGTGGTAAGTGGGCGATTCATGCCCATTTTTTATGGCGCGCTAATATCCGAGGCGGTCTTCCCGGTTATGAAATATTGTCTTCAGAACTTCACGATAAACTGGGGAAAATGTATTCTTCCTTTGACATCAAGGAGCCACTGACAGATGAGAATATAATCGCCAAATTTCAAGACGATTATCCTAACATTTCCATTGCAATTATTATTTTTTGCTCCCAGTGGGCAGCCATGCCCATTTTTGGGAATATAATTTTTTCTTGAATGCTTATTAAAGGAATATTCTACACACTAATAAATTATTCTCTAAATACTTATGAAGTCATACTTACTAAAAACAGTGGAGTGCCGGTCCGAAACAAACAATTATGACGGAAGGGTAAAGCAGAAGCCTTAAGCTCTTAATCATGAAGCAGACATCGCTAAATCAGTGTCCTCTAATTTCCAAGAACCAACAGTGTAATTCCGGAATGCAGGATACTAAATACGAGCAAATATGTTTTGTTTACACTTGTTTAAATTAAGATCAATACAGTTTACGTTGCACCATGCAGTTAAAGAATCTAAGTCAGACTGAAGTAACAAAGCATAACCTTGGTTTTTGTACGATAAGAAAAGTTTCACATCATCAGCAAACAGAACTACATTTCCGTTCACAATAACCGATGGAAGATCATTTATGAAAGTAAGGAACAGCAGCGGTCCTAAATGGTTCCCTTGGGGAACTCCTGATGGCACAACAAAGTCTTTAGCAAAACCAATTGAATGCGGTCTCTGAACTATGACTTAATCCAACTTAAGAAAGATTCAATAAATCTAAATAACTGTAGTCAGATAGGAAGAAGCGAAATGATCCGTAATTATTTTCTCACGCAGTTTCGGAAGTGCGTTGAGCTTAGCAATACAGCGATAATTCTTATGATGTGTCTGTTTCTTATGAAGTGTAAAATAAATGACAACTTCTAAGCACGAGGAAAATGACCGGTATGAAGAGAGAAATTATAAAGAGCTGCAATTGGAATTACTGACTCATCAGCGCAATATTCGAGAATACAAGATGGAATATTATCAGAACCAGGATTATAAGTGCAACCATACCCGGTGTGCAGTTGACGGTGATGGTGATGCTGATGACGATGAAATTACAGCGCCACTTATAATTATTACAATGAAATTCTTTGAGTTCGCTCGGCCTGATGAAACTGACTACAAATGTCTAAACGTTTATTTATTAACCCAAATAACTGGTTAACGGCCTCAATCAAATTTACTCCTTGGTTTCGGTTTTTCAAAATCAGCCAAACAATCGTTTTAGCAACGTTTCTAAAGAAGCTGCAGTGAATCCCTTTTTTGTCATTTATTGCCCTTTCAATTTGTTCTGATTTAAACCACTGACTTTTTACAATTTTAGTTTTGTATTCTTTTGGAAAATTTCAAATTAATATTTCAAACTAAAATTCGTAATACTTTTAAAAATGATTTGGAATAAAAAAGTCTGTTAAAAACGATTTTTTAATTTTCGGGTTTGTTAGTAATGAATATTTATCAATTGCAGTACTTATTTGTTTTGCTATGGTAATTTTTCGTATATAATGAAAAATATGCTATTTTAGTGATAATATTACATTGTTATATTGTTATCACGCCAGGCAGATATATATATTTTCTATTTTTTTTTTGTTCTTAGTACATGCTAAACCACTTACCCCTGCAAAAAAAGTTTTAATGAGAAATAAAACAAGAAAAAATTTATTTTTGTGTTTAATTTCAAAAAAGTAGTTGTTATAAAGTTCATTTCAATTAAATTTAGTAGTTATAAAGTAAGGTTTAACTAATTCTAAATTAAAAAAGTCTTACACAGCTTCAGGTAAGCAGCATAAACATGTATACTCTGATTTCGAATGTTGTAGGCATACCGGATTCGAGCACTTGGAACAAAAAAGAAACGAGTTAGTCGGGCAAATCTGTCCAAATTTTTTGTTTTTTACTGGGATTAGCTGCATTCCACTTCTCGACTACAGCTTTTCCATGGCGATTCGTTTCAGAAATGACGATAAATGTTATATTTTGCGTGAAAAATTTTTTGAACACCTCAATTGGAACACTGTTTTGTTCCTTCGGACCAGATCGGAAACGCATGATATTGTGTTGACGTAAGCGAACTCCAATATTAGGTTCATTTTTGCACCATATAGTACCGTCCTTATCAAGAAAAGAATCTTCGGTAGCATTCTGCTCTTCAATTTCTTCATCGTCGTCTCTATCGTCACTATCCAACACTTCATCTGCCTCGACAACCCAATCATTTTCAACATCTGAGGCATCGCCATCGTCTGGCATATAATTTAGATCCATATTGATTTTTGTATATTTTTCCGACAGGGTACGATGATGATGGATTTTGGAACGAATTTCCGTCATTCCTTGTCAATTTTGGTCTGTAAACAAACCGGTTTCGGCGATGTGCCATCTTCGGTGTTTTTTCCGTTTCACTGAAGATGACACATCTGAAGATGGCACATCGCCGAAACCGGTTTGTTTACAGATCAAAATTGACAAGGAATGACGGAAATTCGTTCCAAAATCCATTAGATCCATATCGTCGTCAACTCCTGGGAAGTCATCAATCTCATCATTTGCAACCACTTCTTCAGCGGCTCTGTCACGCTCTAACTCATTGGCCAATGCTTCTGCTAGTCTTGTATGGAAATTCACATTACCACTACGAAATCGCGTATTATAAACAAACTGTACTTCTTCTCGCATTTTCTTTTCGAATAAATAAAAATTCCGTAAATTATTGACTGTACCTTTCAAACTTCACTATGCAACTGAAAAATACTAGTAATCTGGCCAGATACATGCGCTACGTATACGATGTACACATGAAAAAATCCACATAAATTTTGTTTGTTGCTTTTTTAACGTGTTTTTTCATAAAACTATACCTAACAATATTTGTGAAGGGTACTTGGAGACTCAAACCCCTAGCTAAATAAGAAATATATTTAAATCACAGGTAAATTTGTAAAATATCTGGCCAGATACATGTGCATGACGGTGGGTTAACCCCCTTTACTCCTCCCTTGACTATATTTTGATCGTCTGTTGAATTCACGTACACAGTCGGTGAGAACTGTATTTTCGTATTTGCCATCGAGTGTATTGAAAACATATTGTTCACTTTCTATTCCTATATACTTTTCACCAAACTCAACAGTAATGGTGGATATTATTTATAAATAAATCAATGGGTCACAACGGAAATGTCCGATCCGCTCCTACTTCCCCCCAAAGTCAAGGAATATTTAGTTCCTAAAACCCTAAAGGAACTTTCCTTGATATGTATAATTAATTTTTAGCACCAAGGCACTACTAAATTCATTAGAGTGAGTGAATTCATTTCCGTTCTATTCCAGGGAAATTATTCGAAACTCGGTTTGCCGTTTTATATGATGAAATTAATTCTATGTTTATTTTCAGCTTTCATTTACTGACTAGTAATATTTTATTTACCAAGTGATTAAAAAACAAGAAATAATAATTCAACGAATTTAAACAAATTTTCTATCGTTTTTTACCTGCAAACTCCCTTAGAGTCGATACTTGTGCAATAACGCAATGACGTTGGGGTTGCTACGAATTTATCTCGTTTCTCAAATTCCATAAAAAATGTATAATCTTATAAGAGATTATATGAACCAAATGTCGGGTGTTGTATTACATACCAAAGGAACAATCGAAAATTGTCTCCTTATTGTTAAATTGTATCCAATATACAATTTCTGTTCTCTAAATCCAAAGAATTTAATAAATTTTATCTGAAATAATACTCTATTAGTTACATACACATGAGTCCATATCTGAATTTTTTAGTGGGTTAATATTTGGAATTATGGCCAAATTAATAATTCAAGGTCATTGTCTCCAATAACGTCAAGTTCATTGAATATTTTATTACTAGGACAAATTTTTTAGTCTAGTATTCTATTGTTGGGGGAATTTTCAAACTTTTTATAATAAAAAAACCGGAATTTACCATAATTCCATTTCGTCCGGCGAAAGTTAAAAATAGGTGAACAAGATGTCTTCAACACTCGATGACAAAAAGCGCATCATATTTATCAGCAGACGTACAGCCAACAAAAACATCGGATGAGTATTCATACATTGTGGGCGTGAATTTAAGAAGAGACTGTCATTGCAACGATGTATTAACTTACTGCAACGAGTGTCCTACCCCTTTATACGTGATCAAAATAACGAGTTAACCTTGCAGGTGTGGTGATGAAATTATTTCATATATGTATCTATTCGCAATTATATTCTGTACCGACGTACTTAATTCAAGAACCAAACCTTCTATTAGCATTACATTTTAATTTAAACGAACTCAACGTTAATTTAAAGTAACGTTTTATAAAACTATTTGGTTAATTCAATATGCGATTGTTAAAACGATTAATTAATTATATCATAAATTGTAGCTCAGTAATAAACAACTTTATTTGAACTAAATTAATTGTTTTTACCAACGTTACATTTTTGGGGATTTCTGCAATTAATTTTTTATATTCTGGCCACGGCTCATAATTTTAATTCTTCTATTTATATTCTGGAGCATATATTTTGTATTTTAATTAAAAACAGAGGCAGGAGAACCGCTTTGAAAAATTTTAGATACAGAAAAATTATCATCTTTATAATAAAGAATAATGTTTATATATAATGGTGTGGATATATTATAAAACAGTAGCAAATGAAGGATTATGTCAATAAATTTTAATAGCACACACATACACACGCACATCCAACAATTCAATATATTGTTTGCTAGCTAAATGAAAATTCTGTTTAGATGTCTGTCATTTGTATGATTTCAGAAAAATAATCGTTTGCATCTGGTTTAATGAAGTTCAATTAAAATTTTTTATCTTTTGGTACCCCAGGCATTGTTACTGGGAACTGGAACTCTCCGCTGGCCGGCCTCTCGTTGTATTATTTCCATGATGCTAGTGGCAGGTAACCAAGACTATTAAAGAATAAGATGAAAGAATAGTGGTCTAATACTCCAAAAGTAGTAACTGCTTACCCTGTCCTTGTGCGCAGTTGCTACCACATTGCGATTCGGTTCTGCATCGTATGCTACCGAATCCACGCCAAAAGCTTCACACATCTCATGGACTAATTGCCTTTTCTCACGATTCATTGTCGGGAATGAATGGCTGCGTGATTTCTGCTTACTTTCCTTGGCTAGTTTCACGAGCGTAGTCAGGGCTTCGTAAATGGATTTTACAAGAGCCGGATCACGTTTGGCAAAGTTGCGAATAAAATCAGAGTATTTTGTCATTAATTTCTGTGAGATGTCTGGATTGCGTATTTGAAGACCTATAGCAAGGCGACGATTCCGCTCTATAAGACGACATTCATCGTTGCAATCAAGTCTACGAAAGATAATCAGGCAAAAGCAATAATAAAAACCTGTCAAATAAATTGAAATCATGACCGAAAATTACTAACGTTTTATTAGTTTTATTCATTTTAACTGGCGCTAAAATTTCACTGAGCTCCATATAATTTCCTCGCTGCATTTCCGCCATTGACGAAGCCAACTGAGCAGTCGCTATTCGACTGTATTCGCGGGCTAAATCATGACAAAAGCGATGCTGCTTACGATTTCCACACTCACATTGAACTTCGACCTATCGCACGAAATATAAAAGTAAAATTTATAACTGAAGATTTCGCATTAAAACATTATTAATTGCCTAATGGGAGATAGTGAGTCATTCTGGCAATAACTTTGTGGAGGGCAACTATTGCTATGTAATAGTCGCCGTCAAATATCGATGACTCAACTATTGTCTAATAATACTAAGAACATTCAACCACATATACGTACCATTTCTTTACATGGTGATTCCGGACAGCTTCCTTCATGACATGGTGCCAAGCATTTGTGTCCACAGGTTGATCGTGGCGTGGTGCAGCTTTGCTTGCATATGTCATACGGCGGTTGCTGACATGGTCCCTCGTGACACGAACGTACGCACTTATGACGACCACATGAAAGAGGCTTCTGGCACGGCAATCCACAACTGAAACTGTGTTGGGAACACGGAATGGTTTTGCGTTGTTCATGATGGCCAAAACACCATTTGGTAGTAAATATCATGCATGGAGGACAATTGGCCGCTGAGTGGCAGTTATGCTGGGGCGCGTGATCACAAGGATGGGCTCGAGAACAGGGCTTTTTACAAATGGGACGTTTGGTACCGCAGGGTACTGGTGGATATATGACTTCAGCACCGCATTCACAGTAAAGCTCCTCAAAAGAACTGCGATAACAAGGAGGACAATTTCCTCGATGGCAGGTCTGGTCGCACTTATGCTTGCCACAGGACAAAGTATAGTTGCATGGCAATGGACAAATATGGTCAATGTCGATACAGCACTCTTGATTACATTTGTGCTTGCCACAAGAGCGCTTTTTGACGCAACGTTTCTTACAACGAGCGTCGTCCGCACGCGTAGACAATTGACGGCATTTTATCATTTGGTCCATGTGACCACAGCGGCATTTAACAGCAGTCTGTTTGTTGCAAGGAGGGCAATTTCCCAAATGGCATTTGCTTGTGCAATGATGTGGATTGGCGGCCTTGCCGCAACGTAAAGTCTTGCCGCATATACCCTCACATACAGGTATCGGGTCCAGGCAAGAGGTGCGCTGACTCTTCACTACAGGCATTTTTCCACATGGACAGGAAGTAACCATCTCAGGACTAAGCTTGCACGGCTTACACTCTCCCGAATGGCAACAATCTTTACACTTGTGATCGCCGCAAGACAAATCACGACCACATATCTTGCCGCATGAGTAGTTGTGTTTGTCGTGAGAGTCACGTGTGCAAGCAACCTGTCGCTGCTGCTTTGTACAATGACACTTTTGATCCACCTTCTCAGCACATGGAGGGCATTTCCCAGTATGACATTTTTCGGAACAAGTATGAAGCTCACAACTGAGCAGCTTCGAGCAGATGGCATCGCATTCAATTGATTCTTTTAAGCAGCACTGCATGATTTTAGTGGTTCTACCGCAGCCACACTCACGCTTTACATTTGCTTGGCACGGTGGACAAGGTCCTGGGTGGCAAAGTAGAGTGCATGCATGCGGACATCCTTCGATACGCCCGCAAACTTCGCCACATGAATGGGCAATATCTTGACGTGTATATTGTGGATTTTTCTGTTTGCCGCAGAAGCAATAATAATCACGTGGTACATCTTTGACCACATTCTGACATGCCGGACAACGCCAACCAGCATCTGATTTTGAACTGGAGGCCCATTTGATAATGCACTGTAAATGAAGGATGTGGTAGCAATTATGGCAGGACCAAACCGAATGGTGAGTCTTGATAAGCTCAACACAGACCGGGCACTCAAGGCGACGAGTTTCAATGTCGCGTATTAATTTCTCCCTTTGGGAGAGCTTTTCATTTTCCGGATAGGTTTTCTTCGGAGATCTCTAAAGCATCAAAAGTGAAAGAACGGTTTCATGAAGCTAAAGTTTATGGTCTTGAAAATATATTTAGAATACCTTCTCAGGAGATGGCAGTGGACTATCTTTACCATTATCCGATGAATACCTTTCATCCACTCTAAAGCCATTAATACGGTCTCGATTTCGGTTCCAATCGTCACGGCGTTTGTTACTGCGGTGGTTGTCATAACGGTCGCGATCACGTTGATTGTTGCCGCGATAAATAGAGTGGCCAGAACAGCGTTCGACGGCACGTTCATTGCGCTCATAGCGATCCTCGCGTTCATGGAAATCCATAGATCGACGCCCATTGGTATAACGTCGATCACGTTCACGATCACCACGCTGCTCTTTTTCACGCGGAGGGAATTTTTCAGAAATCGTTTCTAAATTACGGCTCGGAGGCCCATTCAAAGAGCCCCTTAAAATATTATTCTGGTTATCATCTGCAATATTTGTTGTGCTCAATATATCTGAAGAATTTGTAACTGAAGTGTCAATGCCAGAGCTAGATGACGTTGGCCGCGAGACAACCGCAGCTGAAGCTCCAGGAACTAACTTAGAGTCACCGTGTGCATATGACTCTGTGTCGGGTTTATTATTATCTTTAGTTATCTCTAAACTCTCATCCCTCCTAATTAAGTTAACGTCTTTCGACTGATTTCTGGATTGTAATCCATCGTTTAGCGACAAATTGTTGAAACGAGGCACAAATTCTGGTGCAGTAGCCTGAAGATTAGATAAAGGTGAAGTAACAGCATTGAAATCGAAACCCGTGGCAAAAGGATTAGTAAAGTAGGTCGGAGTTCCATTGCTAGCCTCGGGCGTGGTGCCGAAGGGATTATAGACATTGTCGTACAAATATTCGTTGGCGTTGTTTATGCACAAGTCATTTCTTGAACCTCTACTGCCCCCATCACCGTTGTAAGGGAAAAGTTGTGAATTGGATGAACTGTTGCCAGGATTAAGTAACTGCAAAAAAATATTAAACATTATGTCCTAATTAATCATTCCACGAGACGAGACACAGCGAACAAGCGAACAAAATAGGCGTACGGCTTAAAAAATCTCATCTGTGACGCGATGCGTTTTCGGTTTACGAACGTTTAACGAAAAAACACTACATTTAAAAAACCGTAAGGCTCCGATAAATTTTTCTTTGCTCGCTTGCAGTCATAGAAGCCGAGGTAACTTACGCTTGCTTCCGTTGGTGCATACAAATCATACGATATTGGATCAGAGTTAAAGAACTGGCCATCACCAAAGCAAAGCTCAGTACCGTTAGTACCAGCACCTCCACAGAGATTGTGTTGCATGATGAATTGATTGAAATTGATATAGTTGTTGTTAGAATTATATTGTTGGTGTGGTTGCTGACTAGCCATGGCGGAGCTTTGCAAATCAATGTCATTTAGCGCTGCTTCAGCGATTGGTCCACCATCTCCCCTAAAGCGTTGCCATAATTCAAAAATTTGCTCAGATTGTTGATGTCGCTTATGGGGACCATGAGGCTCCATTGACATAGATTAATTCGCAAGTCAAGGCCGTTTTATGCCGCCTTTGCGGCAAAATACACTTCCCTAGTTTAATCCAAATATCTTGTGTAGGTATCGAAATATACAAATGGAAACGAATTCTTAGTTTTGGCCAAAGGTGGCCATAGACTGCCTTCCTGCGCTCAGAATCAGGTACTTGTGATTCAATTCTGCCCACGCTGGCGAAATTTTCTGGAGTCTCTGGGCGTAAATGGAAAATCTGAAGCCAATTTACAATTGATCAGAAAAGAAAACAAAAAATACAAATTTCTTTCGGATTTATAAGGGCTTTTTTAATAGTTTAACAAAATGATGAAATTAGTAATACAATTGGTTTCCTTTGGTTTTGACAAATCGTGACCAATGAGTTTTCCGGAGGAATGGATAGAGGCGGAAAAGAGAGAGAAAATGTATCAAAAATTTTATGCAAATTTTGGTGATCAGACAAGTGTCAAATCTATATCACAAATATGAACAAAATTATATTTTCCACAAAACGTATCGTATACGACCCGCTACCTAACCAGAAAATAGTGGTCATTTCTAAACTCTTTTAAAATTAAAAAACCGAGTGAATTAATTAGGCTTTTACGAGTTATACAAATTGTCTTTTTGAGTAGACTGATTCAGGCATAAACCCCATTCGTTGAAAAGAGATAATAGTATCTTATTGACTTTGTTCATGACGCGTGCTTATTTATTCAAATTACAATAGAACAATTTAGGTTATGTTGGATACCACGCAAAACACTGCGATGTTTTTGCAGGACAAACGATTAAAGAGTGATATAGTGAACTATTTTAAACTGATTTTGTAAGCAAATTTCTTATCACTTGGAATCAGATTGAAGGAAAAATTATTGTAGAAATGAACGACGATTACCGCTCACTCCAGTGGCTTTAAGCCCGACGCTCACCTCCTCCATTAATAAACTGAAAACCAGTTGTTGGACTCATTTAGTTTCTGCCGTCAAAGTTATAATGCAATTTCCAATCAACTATTTTACTTCACTTTCACGCATATTTCGCACAAGGGAAAAAGAGATGGCAATGTTATTTAAACTGTTTTGCAATTGTGTTTTTTATAATACAAGGTTGCCAAGTTTTGAATTAGAAGGTTTGTGTCTACGGAAAAAATGAATTGAAATAATAAATCGCATTATAAAAACTCAGAAATTTATTATGCTTTAGTTATCTCCTTCTTGAACGAGAACCATAGCACGATTAACTATCATAACATCTTTGATTTTAGGTATCGACACCAACGAACTTCAATGCGAGATGATTGATATGTAACCTTTCATTTGGTAAATTTAATATTTCAACTAAGCAAATATTATTAAATAAATTTGCCTTATTTTAATAATTTGCTTATACCCTTCTCATGGTATATCTCATATACATTGTTCCGTTTATACGGAAGATTATGGAATCGTTAATGATTTTATCCAGATGTATTCAGACCTGTCATACAAATCCTTTTCCGGAGAACACTCGTATTATTTCATTACGTTATCTTTCTCAAGTCATTATTAGAGAGAGATAATTTAGGTAAAGAGATATATATTTATTCATTTTACTTGGTTTTTTTTTTGTTTTTACACCGAAGATCTAGGTTATATTCAATTTGTTCCTCCGGTTGTAATGCATTAAAGGAGGTGTGTCAGGTACAGAAAAGCATATATATATTCTTGCCCAGAATAACCTCTTGGGTCGATTTAGCTATGACCGTCCGACCGCTTGCTTGCCTGCGTGTAAGTGTGTCTGTGGAAAGCACGACTGCAGTCGGTCGGATATACAGATGCCGACATGCAATTTAGCACGAATATTCATTGCTATAAGTTGATTGAAAATTGAGTATGTCCGACCAGTGCTACGACTAATTTATATACAAAATTCCCTTAAAGGATCATTTTTCAGTTTATACATTCAGATTGGAAAGTTTTCAGAATGGAATTTTATAGGCGAGATGTTGGTGTTAGATGATCTCACTCGATAAAAGTGGGCGTGACACGCCCCTTTTGTCATGTGTGGGATTTTTAACAAGGGTTGCGTTTAAGATGAGTTAGATCTAAGATTAGACTATAGATTTACAGCCCTATTCTAGCGAGCTGTGACTATATATAGACTATACTATACTATATATTAGACTATAATTTTATAACACTGGTAGGGTAAGGTAGGGTCCCCAGAAGAAGTTAGCGGTCTTAGATTTTTTTACTTCTTCTCGGAAAACAAAATGTCGAGAACAATTTTAGTATTATTTTAATAATTACAATGCTTCAAACTTAGAAAACAAAACAATTTGATTATCGAAGTTTTTCTTATTTTAAATTTTCGCATCACTCCTAAACCTTTTATTATTTACTCGTGGCGCAAATATAAATAAGAAGAAAGGTAAATTACAATCAATAGAATCGATTATCACAAAACTTTAATATCCCATCGACCAACATTTCCGCAACAAACCACCGCAATCTAAATCAAAATCGACTCATCGCGGTTACAAATTGTTGTCTCGCTGTGGACGGAATCGTTGACTGTGACGCGAACAGCGGCACTGCAGATAACATACGCATGCCCCCAACGAAAGAACTCGCTATGTTACTCGCTGGTGGTAAGCGTAAGGCAAGGCTAGAAACGTATGGTGCAAAAATGTTATTGTTCGTTGTTGTTGCGATGGGATGTACAAGTGGCGCTTGCATAGTCGTCGATAACATAACGCTTGTCGAACCAGCGGCTGTCGCTGCGTTCGTAGGCGATGTTGCTGTTGCGATTTTGGCTTCCGCAGGCAAAGTTGTCGGGAGTCCAGGAAATGGCGTTTGCTGTAACGGTCTAAATTGGCATTTCTTAGCATGTGTGCGCATATTGCTAGACTGCGAGAAGGCTTGATTACAATTTGGATGCGGACAAACGTAAGGCTTACAGCCGGTGTGATAATTAAGATGCGTTTTTAAATGATGCTTTTTGGTGAATGCCTTTGGACAAATTGGACAGTTGAATGGTTTAATCCCTAGAGAGAAAGCACACAATTTCGATAGATAAATAAAAGTCGTCTAAAATTCAGTTTGACCGAACTCACCAGAATGTAGACGATGATGCAGAGTCATGTTGCTGCGATCAGCAAACGATTTTCCGCACACTGAACACTGATACGGCTTCTCGCCGCTATGAGTGCGCATGTGCTGTTTAAGAAGCATCTTACGCGAAAAGCGTTTACCGCATTCGGCGCACTTATGTGGTTTAACACCGGTGTGTATGCGTACGTGCATATTGAAGGCCACGCGCTGATTAAATGACTTTGGGCAGTAGGGACACTCATACTCCTTTTTATTGCGATGGATTTTCATGTGACTGCTTAGGTAGCCCTTATCGTTAAAGGTCTTGCCGCACTCCGGGCACTCGGCTGCAAATTCTTTAGTACCACGATGAACAGACAGATGATACTTGTAGTTGCGCAGTTGAGAGAAACCCTTACCGCAATCGGTGCATTCGTAGCGTGGTGATTTGTGGGTACGCTCGTGTGCCTGAAACACGAATGATGAAAATGAAAATGATGAACGAGTAAGAAAAGATATGAAAACAAAAGAGTTTGATCGCTTTCTGGTTCCTCTCTTTCTTGTATCCTCTCTTGCGACAGGTCAACTGTACGTTGGTGAATACGAATGCTGCCATTTTTTCTTGTTTAGCCCTCCCTTCTGCCTATTTGGCGACGTGATTGGACCCAATAAACGTTGCTCGAACGTTTTGCTACAGTTTCAACGAAGCACCCATAATCGCCATGATCGCACTCTATGTGCGCACCCGAAGCAACCAGTTATGTTATTTCGTATTTGGTTTCAGTAAATATATTTTTTTCGATCTGATCTCCCCAGACGAGAATTCATTCAATTCAACTCGTCCACCATCGTGATTTGCATGCGGCTTCTGTTTAGGCAGTAGTCTATAGAGAAGAGAGAAGAGTGGAGGGAGGGAGAGAGAGAGATAGCGGGATCGAGAGAACGAGAGATAATGTATGTAAAACCAGTTCTGTTTTGATGTCTCCACCTATTTGGGTGGTTTTAGCTCCTCCTATTTTTGCTTAAGATTATTACTGAAAGAGTAGAGAAAATAATTTGGATTTCTTTTCGAACTAGACGTTTTGGGAATATTCTTCACATTGAATTCGCATATTGAACTTTTCATTGCGGAAAGCCTTAATTATTATACTGACCCTCCAGGTCTAACTCGGGCACTTAAAAAGTGACTAACATATTGGCGTTAAGGCAGAAGCCAGGGGGCAAAACCATTGATAATGTACGGCAAAAGTTAAGGTGGCGTAATGGTCTATGGGTATGTCCATTCGAAACCATCATTTTCCTTTAAAGACATGTTCAATATATTCTCGATTTAGTAAGCAAAAAAGCTGTATAACACCGGCACTGTTTTTATTTTACTTTGCGATGAATAGCAAAAGTAGGTAACGACAAAAAATTTCCTCCTTTTATTAAAAATCGAGCTCGGCTTGAGCTCTTCTTCGTTAATTTTGGAAATTAAGAGTAATCGCTAGGAGTTATCTCTAGAATCTTTGGTGGCTGGTCACCATTTTCCAAGCCAAATTCTGCCACAGCAGTCACGAAGATGCATCTCAGCGGCTAATGATCCACCTCGTCTTTGGCTACTTTTCCCAAGTTAAATTTCCTTAATGGCTTCAACTTTTTTTGTGAAGTCTGGTAATAAAATTGCCTTTAAAACATTGTGCCCTAAATTAAGGGGGAGGAGTCAGTGCTCGTGAACCACTGCAAGGAACCCTGTTTATTTGAAGGACCCCAATGATAAACCCACATTCTAATTCCTGTAATAATTCGATTGAAACTCTTTGATGGATCTTCCACCGCAGAGCTGAAACTCTTCGCAGCACTCGAAATTTTTTAACATCGCCATATCATCCATCCTTGTTGATTATCCCTATACCACCAGCTAAAGACACTCACGATATAATTAGTCAAATTATCACAATTATGAACGAATCAACGTGACACCAAGTTAATGTTTTCATTAAGCAATCTCGTTTATATTCTCTCATAAATCGGGAAATTTGTCTCTCTAATAAAACAGAAGTCATTGCAAAATACATGGCGAAAATGAGAAGCCCGAATCGGACTCAAGGCATTCTAAATCTGATTGACTGTAAAATACCTAATCAAATATTTCTCGTCTTTTGATTTTTATTAATGCTTTGCGTTGATTTTCGCATTAATAATTGCATCAATCTCTGGTACTCACCTGCAATGTCTGCGAGCAACCGAACACTTTATCACAGATACGGCATTTGTAGCTGATTTCTTCCGGAGGGAATAAATTCTCTGAAGAACTTTTGAAAGATTCTAACTTGCCTTTTTTGGCAGTTAGATTGAGGTTGGTGACGGTGGTCATGGAAATTAAAGCCGAAGACGATCTTGCACCGTTAATCGTGTGTTCAGATGTGCTGAAGGAATTAGGCAGTAATCCCACGGATGTATTTGTTTTCATATATGACGTATGAGTGTCGGATTCGGGAACTGTCGGTTTGGTCTCAGACGTAGAGGTTTTATCATGTGATAACTGCTGATAATAATATTCAAACCTTGCGGAACAATTTCGGGAGCAAGCTTTTGGTATTGCAAAAGAACCGTAACGTCCTTCGCTATTATTCGTAGCGGATGAACAAGAGAAGGAAACATCTGCATCAGCCGAAGAGAAATGAGATGAGTTTGTTTTGCTCGTTGTGTCGGAAGTATTTAGGACAAATGGGGCAAAATAACGCTTGGAATGTATTGTGGGATGAGTTGCTAGCAGGTGGTGGTAGGCGGGAAACATTTGTGGGAAAAACTGCGCATATAGTTTCGCATTGGCAGCAGAAATACGATCCGAATAAGGCTGATGACTAAATGGCGACGGATGCGAGATCGTTTGGGAAGCACCCGCAGAGAAAGAACGATTACTTTTGGACAAGTCAAGAATGTCGGGTGATGAGGAAGTCTGGTGCGCTGTTGCATTATTGCTACTGGTTATTGTTGTTGTTGTTGTGGTGGTTCCAATGCTGCTCGTCCTGGCAGGGGTGATTGGTGTTTTGGGAGATGATTTCCCGAGTATTCGATTAATGCTGAAATCCGTCATCTGTGGCTGTTGCACGTCGCCGCTATTTAACCTGCCTGATCGCTTCTGTAACAATCCGTTAGCTGATGTTAATCCAGACAATTTATCTGGTATTTGGTCCTCTACGGACTGCATAATTGTACCTTTAAATCCCATTCTAGGATTGCTCATAATATACTTTTTTTTCGTTTTAATCAATCGTTTGTTAATTCTATTAAGCCGGCACTTGAGATTCACGAAGGCTAACACTTTCTTCCGTCGTGCGCGATCAACCTGTTGCGTTGCACGTCAAAAATTGTTATGTTGCAGTGAGATTTAAGCGCGCGTCTTACATTGCGTTGAGCTCCCCAAATAAAAAGCAACGAACACACAAACGCATGAAAACACATCCAGGCTCTTCTCTCACATTTAAGCCAAGTTAGCGAAGTTGATGCGTACGACATGTGATCAACAAGAGCCTACACAGCAAACGTCAAATGTTGTCAACACAAATCTAAATTGCTACCTACTTTATTATACGTTCTCCTATCTTTTCGCTCTCTCCCTCTCTCTCTTTATAACTCCTCTTTCCTCTTAGAGACGGTCGGCTCTCTTCTTCTATTCATTCCAATTGAGTTGATCTGCGCCGGCTTAAGCCTGAACTAAATACAAAATCGTATAATATTCTTAGAAATGGCAAGCCTCGAAGCTCTCGCCTTTTGGAAGAACGTTACAGTTTTAATTCGCGTATTCTCGAGTTAAAATCAAACTCAGTTCCTTAATGATCAAAGTTGGTCAAATCAGCGCTCATTGAAAAAGCGAAACAGTTGATTGTGGGAGTCAGAGGGGTGAGAGGAGAGCCCATTCACCGTTCCCCCACGGGTAGCACGCGATTAAATTTAGGCAATGAACGGTCCAACAATCAGTTATCAAAGTGTTTCAAATCGTTATCGAACCGAAAGGTCGCTTCGGCTATGGACGTCACCTAAACCTGATCGAGTCACTACACTTGGACTATTTTTGAGCGACTTATAAAACACTCCAAATAGAAATAAGGTGCTTGCATTTGGATTCTCATGGGTCTATTCATTGTCAGTCTTTTATCTAATTTCCTTTTTTGAAACATAAAAACGAACGTTAGTTGAGAAATGTTCGACCTTTTCGATAGAAAGTGGTTTTCATATAGATTCCTTGGATCGTCGGTTGGTGGTCTTTGCATATGTAAATACCTAAGTACTTGACGATGTTCCGATCGTCGTATTGCGATATTTTAAATTTATCAGCTGAGATTGTTTGTTAACCGCAATAAAAATATCTGGATATAATCGAGCAATGGGTAGAGTTTTATCATTTGAAGGACAGAGGGGTTCGAACAATTCGGATTTACTTAAACTCGGAGAAGTCTTTTTTTGGTACGAAGCCTTAATTTATAGCGGTAAAATCTTAGGTAACGTAGTATAAATTTGATCCTGTTAGACACTGTAGGCCAGCAAAGGTCCGTACGCTTGGAGGCCGTTATAACGGTTGTATATAATCGATTTATCGATTTATCGAAATGTAACGGAACATATTTAATGTTAAGGAACCTATTCGCCAGATCTGGGTCTTAGTGGGTTTTCCATGTTTCGTAGTTTGCTGTTTTCTTCGGTTATAAAAATTTGAGGGGGGTCCTCGAGGAGGTCGAAACGCATGTGTTTAACTGGATGATCCAAGGCAGTCTAACAGAGATAAAGATGAGCAATGTGTTTGACGATACAAAGCGTTGAGAAAGATGTTGAACCAAATAGATCGAATAACAGGAAGGAAGTATCGAGGAATAAAATGAATTTGGTTTTGAAATATGTTTTTCTAAAAGAGCGGGAAACTGCAATTAGTCGTCACAGTTCGTTTTCAAGAAACTTTTATTAAAATATGAATTTTCCTTTTCCTTTTACCTTTCCTTTTCGCCTTTCGCCTTAATTCCTTCATTCTTTTTCAGCTGATGTTCTTCAATTTAATTCAGATTCTTTAACTTTTATTGCGTTTTTGAAGTAGTCTAGACTTCCACCCATTTTCAAAAGCATAACGTTGCGCAAAATCAGAAGCATCTCAACCGCCAAAAAGTCATTTTAAAGGTAACAAGATAACAATCTTTAATGTAATCCTTTTAAGACAATATTATTTAAACGCGCATTAAACGCGTCCTCTACGATACGACAAATTGTTACTGGAATAGTAATGAATAAACCGCACGAAAATATTGTACGACTCACAACAGGAAAACGATATCTCAGGCGATTCACCAACTCTCGATTGGCAATTTCGAACTACCGGTAGAAATCGGTCTGCACGAGTGTGAGTGTTTCGAATTACCGCGATGCCTTAATGAGTGCTCTGAACCGGAGTGATTGCCACGACCGGTTCATTTTATGGCCCAACCAAGTGTCATGCAACATATCGTTAACAACGATCTTTATCAATTACTGCCTGCGCATAGATATAAAGTCAGAAGATTAATTTGAAAATGACTAACCCACACAAACTTCAATATTTGTTTCTATTTCCCAATATTCATGCTTTCTATTAGACGAGTTTGATAGATCGTTTCAGTGGACACCAACAACAACTTCAACTATTGCGGCGATGGAGCCTGATTTAAACCGTTCGAAATGTCAAAAACCCGTAAAAAAGCTGAACCTTTTTCTGGGCGGTAAAACCAAACAAGGAAAGTGATACGAACCTCAATTTAAGATCCCAAACCATTCCCGTATTTCAATTCCTTGAAAACTCAGCACTGCTTAAGTTCTTCTCTCCCTTCCTCTGACGTGCTTAATTTCAGTTTTAATTATTGCCACTAAATCATCGTTCACATCCTCAAATTAAGCATGACTAATGTTGATCAACCGTTAATGGTTTGTTTTACATACAAACGTGTTGCCAGTTAAGCGGCTCATGCTGCTGGTGCTGCGTCAGCTGCTGCTGCTGCTTGGTTTATGGGTTTGGCATCGCTTTTGCAGGATCGCGCGTGGTCTACTGCTGTTTTCTCAAAAACGATTTTACTAAATATTCTCGTTGACATTTTGACAAATTTTCGAACTACTAACTCACTCTGTGTTCAGCAATGGCTCGCAGTGAGTCGTAGTATTGCGTGCGGCTTTGTAAACATGCGTAGAGACGGATTAAGGCGGTTCAGAGAGAGAAGGGGAGGGGGTAGATCCGGCAATGCACGGGTTTTGTTTATCTGATAATTTGAATCGATTACTTTGAACGTCGTTGTTGGGCCTTTTATAGCTTTTCGTTCACACTATTAATTATTGGACCCGCTGACCCGACGGTGGCCACTATTTATTTCTTTTGCCTTCGTGTGTACGTGCCAGTTTAATACAATATATGTGTGTGTTTATGTTCGATATTTGTGATATTTAATGTGATGTGTTATCTGTTGTAGATCAAGAAGACTTCCAGCTCGAATTTTGCTGCTCGGAGCTTGTGAGGGTTTGTGAGGGATACTTTCATTTAGAATCTGAGCAATTTGGAATGAATTATGTCGTAGTGGAAAAGATTTATGAATGGATCGAGTATTTTTACAAATATTTAGTTTGAATTTTAATTCAAGCTCAAAATGTGAGTTTCGTAAAACTTAAACTGATTTACACATTACTGAAAATATGAAGCGAAGTATTAAAATTATTCTTAGGAAATATTTAACATAATTTTGTGGAATTTTGAGGACATTTAAATATCTTTTAGCCCATGCAGATAATTCGCACAATCACTTGCTATATAATTTAATTAACTGCATTCCAACCTTCACAAAAGTATTTAGACCATTCCTTATCTTTGTCTTCATCTCTTCTTTCCATTCCATATCTTTCTTCTTCATAAAAATGGTCGATTCCTGTAGAAGTTCGACTCGGTTTAAAACCACCCAAGTCGTTTATTTCCTATGAATTCCATAAAAGCTTCACCATCATTAATATCTGTGATCATAATTAAATTATGCTAATGTCGAACACGATTCAAATCCGACAGCACTGTCATAATCCACAATCTTTTGCTCAGTTGTCACCGTTCGTCCATCAACACTTTTCCAAAATCAATTTCAAAAAAAAGAATAAAATTCCTTTACACTTTATCGCATCGGCACATCGTTAAATTTGATTGATTTCTCTTTTTCAGCTTAAATACAATTTTTTTCGATTTGGTCTTTTTAGAAGAGCGTTCCAATAGTTTGTTGCGGGTCTGCTTAAAATCACTGAGGCGCGTATATTAACCGATTTGGCTTTAACGACCTTATAAATTGTTACCATTCTATGATTTTAATTTGTTTTTAAGGCTGGCCGATCATGGTTTTAACTTCTTAAGTGTTGGCCTCGTTGTTTTCCAACGAAATGTGTTCTCGATAAAATTGTTGGGAATGATGCCATCGATTTGAACCCAAACGTTGGTTATTACCATTTAAATGTGTTTTAATTAACTCCGAGCTGCGATCTAATTTTAGAATCCAATGAAAAAATTATGGTGTTCAATTATCTGAAAAAATGTAACGTAGAAAAACAAATTGAAATTAAAAAATTAATTCAAAAAAAATTAGGAATAAAATATTTAGGAAGATAAAAAATTAAAAAAAAAATTATAATAAATAAATATGAAAATCTAGAATTTAAATACAAAAAAGGTTGCCAATCCATAACAATAAAATACGAAAATATAGTAATAATAAATATAATAAACAAATGTGAAAATTAGAAATATAAAAAATAAGTATACCTGAAAAATTAAAAATTAAAAATGAAAAGAAAATATAAAAGAATTGTAAAATAAAGCACAAAATCAAGAATGAAATACATTTCAAAAAGACTCGCACTCGTAAAATTTATATTAAACAATATTTAAGTAACTATCGTATAATTTATATTAAACGAGTAAATTTATAATTTAATCCTTAGAACCGTTGGGCGGACCATGTCCATTTTTTGGGAGTATACATGCTCTTTGGCGATAAATTAGCGATAATTCTTTGGCGATAAGACCGAGACAATTAGCCGTAAGTACCAAAAAGCTCGTATTGGCTGAAAGACGCGGGCGTGAGACTTGTTCGATTTCGCCCATTGTGAACAACAAATAACCCCTCGTCCCCTAGTGGAAGGTAAACGTGCTCATTTCTGGTGCTATATTATTTATTTAACCATGAAATTAATCATGAAATTTTAGAACTTGAGCTTGAAGTACAAATAAATTTATATTGACTTAAAAGGATAAGACAGAGGATAATAACGAAAAAATTGTTAACAACAATGTAATTTCCTTCTATTGTCCTTTTTTTCTGATTTCTAGTCGGGTGGACAGACAGAAGTACGGCGGAAAGTACTAAAACGTTTCACGGTTTGATTATTTGTTGGACGACTTGTAAGCTCTTCTAAATCTCCTTTAATGCGTTACAAACGGAAGCGCAAACTAAAGATACGCTGTCACCTCATTTGTAGGGCGTGAAACACTTAAGAAATAAAAAATAAAGAGATGAAAAGGAAAGCAAGTGAGAAGTTGAACTTCAGGTTGACTGAAACTTACATACATGTTCCGTACACCGTACATTTTAGAAAATGATTTTAAATTGGAGTTTCCTTTGCAGGTTGGGATTGGCTCAGTTTCATAAAATTGTTCGATAAAATTGTTCTCATGTATATTTGGCCATAGTTATTAATGGGCGAATCACGCCCGTTTTGGGGATATACTTTTGTCTTTGATGGCGAACTCGAATATAAAATCTCACCTTTACTGCAAGTTGAGGAATTGAATTCCTAACAAGGATGAAATCTATCTTAAGCTTAAATGATGGAACTGACAATTTGAATTTAATTCGTATTGACTTTAAAATATAAGCGTGTCTCTCGATTTTGTTCATCAATCCCAAACAGTCCAAGGCGCAGGAAAATTTTCGTGCTAAATTTTTTGAGAAGCGCTTCATTCGTTGTCCTGTCATCGAAATTTCAACAGACAGAGAGACATAAGCAATCATAAGTCGACTCAGAAGATGATTTAGAGTCCGAAGATATATACTTTTCTATACCGGTCATGTCTCCCTTAGTGCATTACAGACGGATGAGCAAAGGAAATATATTTTTCTCCCTTTTGTTTCTTTCACCGAAGTGTAAATAATAAACTTATACCTTCATACATCTAAACCTGGTGGAATAAATTCCATAAAATTTGAAAAACGAAGTAGGCGTGGAAACCTTCCTTTATTTCTTCAGTTAAAGGAAACGATGATTGAAAGAATTTTCCTAAACCGATTTCAATTGCTGTTTTATATGATCGGAATATATTATATATATTTTATAGATTTTACTTCAGTTTAGGTTATATTTAATATATTTTTATGATATATTTTGAAACATTTAAGTGCTTCTTATTCTGTGGATTCTGTATAATTTTCATACTTTATACATTTTGTATATTTAATATTTTCTACAGGATTTATGTATTTCATTTACTGAATATTCATTTCATATTTGCAACACTTTATATTTTTATATATATTTAATGTTCGACAGATGCCATATAATTTATATATTTTATATTTCTTTCATGTTTTGTACATTTAATATATTCGATATATTTTGCATACGGTCTTATACTTTATATATTTTATGTATTTATCGTATATATTTATTTTAGTGAAATTTAAATTTATCTAAGATATTTATCATAGATTTTATACTTTTAGAGGATTATATAATCACTTAATATGCAAAAAGATAATTACTCAATAACTACGTTTCCTTATGTTTCAGTATTAGCATATATGCATTTAATTTTTTATATATCCTTTGGCATATAAGTTGAAAAATGTGTGATGAAATCAGTGCTAATTCTATAAAATCTGATTCTCCTTGAAAACTTGAGTGGACTTAAATCACAAATTTTAATTAACGAAAACAATCAATCTATTTGAGTAAACTCATAAAAATTAATCTATCGACATTCTTTTGAATTTAAATTAATCAGAAATTTGGAATATTTTCTTGTTGAAATAATTTCGCTATCTTTGATAATTATTTCACTTTAAAGAACTTTTGAATAATTCGTATTTAAACCTCTGATTATAAATTCAAAATGGAATAGACTTTCTTTGAATTGGATTAGAGACAGCTCGTTTTAATTGTTCAATTTGCATAATATCATCTGGATATATACAAATCGTCTTTAGCAGCTTTCAATAATTTGCTGCATTTTTTATACGAACTCGTCCTTGTTTTTAAATATTGAAATACCAAAATATATTATACGCATCTCATTCCCTCGTCCGGGATCCCGTCAAAGAAATAGCAAGCTCCAATAGCGAGGATCAATATATACTCACAAAAACGACAAGTTAAACGATCGTGAGTCATCTGCAAGTACCTGAAATTTCGGAACGTAAATATAATCCTCAGCCTTTTACGTTGAACAAAGGGGAAAAGGAATGCAACGACTTGTGACATATTACAGTCTAATAATGTCTTCTTCAATGACACGTTCAAACGCGACAACAATTTTGATTAAAATAATTGCACAAAGAACACTCTCGATCGCTTTTCCAAGCAATAATTAAAACAACAATAATACTAGTAAAAACAAATATCACAATAACAACAACAAGTCCAAAGATAGAAGTCATAAATTGAATTAATGCTTGATGGAATGGGTGGCTCAAAACATTTTCGATGCGAACCAAGTGAGTGAAAAATCAGCCAAAGCAATAAGAATAATACGTTAAATCAGGGGTGGCCAAAGTCGCCAAAATTGATGAATTCAATTAGTACAATTTTTATAAATACAATATATTGCCATGGTTAAATATTTTGAAACCAGTGTTTTCCAAACTCGAGTAAAGTATAAATCTTTTCTCCGCGACTTTCAAAGTTTCAAGTTACTTCATAAATCAATCAATATTTAATATACCTAGGTGCTTGGCCGAGAAGATGAACTCTTGGCTTAGAAGAAATCTGTTTGCTAGTTAAATCCCTGGGCGTGGCTAAAAAACAAAAGGGGTACAAAGTAAATAATTCAATATTAATATCATAATCCTGCCATCTGGTAGATTTCACGTAGCGTTAAATTGTAATTGCTTGAAGACAATGTGTGATAACCATTGTGAAAATGTGTGGCAATAATGTGATAACATGTTGGAGAGGGAAAATTGGCAATAAACCAAATCGTAAACTAAATCGTAAATTATAAGTTTTTATTAGTAATTCTAAACCTCAATCGAATGCTTAGCTCTGAATTCATTTCGAACAGCTTCAGAATTCAAATTCGAACAGGCATTCAAGATTCAGGAAGCTCATTAAGTTGGATGTTGTTTAACAGATCTAGGAAGGTTCGTAACACCGTTTGACAACTTAAGGTGAAAATAGATTTAAGTGTTACGCGTCAAACAACGAGCACCGATAAATATAACTAAGGCTCACTGCGATAACGAAGTCCAAAAAGCAAAAATAACCGACGCCAAAATAAAGTAAATATTAAAAATATAAAGCGTGCTTTTATTTAAAGAGTCGATAAGATAATTAGCAAATTATTACAGATCAATTCGCAAATCTATTTGGCGTTCCCTGCATTTGAGAAAACTTAACGATATGTCCATAACCACAGATGGATATTCACAACATACTTATACGCTCTGCAAAAAATATCATGTCACCTTCGATTAGCTCGTATCAATTGTTTGTTTGACGCTCTACGAACGCCTTCATAAATTCTGTCAATTAAGCGAGTTGTCGATGACAGTTACAAATAGTCGCTAATTGACAACGGCGCATCTGTCTGCGCGGTGCGATGCAGTTCAGCACTTCGTGTACAAAGTGGGTGCACCGACGTTCCTCAATATATAAAAGGAGACAAAAACAAACGGCAAAGCGGAAAAACATAAAACAGCGCACGTGACTGCCGCGAAGTGACCATGCGAGCAATGAAAAGCCTTCTTGGCACAAAATGTTCTTTTGTTTCGCCTGCTTTCGCGAGATAATTAAGTATGGGCTTCCTCTAAAACAAGTTCCTTTCAGAAATAACGTAAATTTAGCCAACCCGGAGAACATGAAGAAAACGGCAGTAATAATTGATCTCTTGAGAGTGTGTAAAATTGCCATCTCAAGTGACAATATTGCAGTTTTATAGGAATGCTTGGTTTGATCAAACGATCATTGCTGCAATCAATGGCATCAGCGTTACCAGATCTGAACATTGATTAGATTCAAGAGTCAAGACACGCTAATCGAAATCTTCAGAAAAAGATTTTTAGGAAAGACAGAAATTAGAAACAACAAAAGCCAAGAACTAATTTAACGACTAATTAGATAAGTTTGAGTATTTTGGCATCACGCAGTCACAGCGCTCGACAAAGTCAAGGGATTTTTCTAAATTTTTGCAGAAGTTTATATCAGTCGAGTTTACTGTGGTGTGGCAACACCTGAACATGTTTGTTTTTACAATCAATTATTACAACATAAATTGCCGACTAGAATAATCGGCAATATCCTCCGGGAAGAGGAAATCAATATTTTTATATATCGGTAGAGGATCCAATTGTTCCAACCATTCGCGGATGTAATGACTTCGGTTAGGAATTCGTGATGAATTCCAACTGATTAGCTATGTTTTACGTCTTCAATAATTCTTCAGTAAGCTTTAAATAAAACTTTCTTTTTTATTTTTGAAGAAAATCGTTGCATAGTATTTAAAATCAATTCTCTCAAAAGGAAGCAATTTTAAGCCAATAACATTCTCCAAAAAGGTTCTCTAAAAAGCATTCAAATTTTCCCACACTTATTCCCATGGTGTGGACTCTGGTGAAGCAGAGCCACTAAGATCTAGTTACCGATTATGACAATTACAGATAACAGGCATATGCTCATAACTTGCAGTCATAAAAGTGTTATCAGTCAGTAAAACCTCTCAGGACATTAGAATATTGCCCTTTACTGAAGTATTTTTCGATATTGTTTAAGTAATCAACCTTCCGGCCGGTCAGTTACGGACTCTTTAGTTTAACGACTCTTACAATTATTTTAAAAGCAATTACTTAAAGAAAGCCACAAAAGGAATATTCTGGTAGAGTTTTGTACAAATAACCGCAATTAACACTAACTGCAGTCACAATAAAAGTAACAACAAAAAGGGATTTCGTCAGACTCGCTCCAAAAACAAAGAGTCTGAGGAGAAACCTGTATCAGATCTAAAAAACAAAGATTCTGTGCATCAAATGGCCAACAGAGTTGTGCACCAAACCTCAAGAGAGAATAAAATGAGTGCTTCTGATTGACATAAAAATGCTAGAAGTTTACCTTAAAACAATTCAGAAAATGCTGCCTGGTCGACTTGAGTGTCTCTACGAATCTGAAATTATAAAATGTTTGCTAAAGTTTATGACAAAAAATAAAAGCAGACAATTGAACGTTTCTGCCATTTCATGTTTCTTTGGTTATTTAATAGAAATAATAATCGACGTTGGCAGAACATGGATAAAAATATTAAACCTTTCAATCTTTTTCTCGAAATAATAAAATTTTGAAATGTTCGTTATTAAAGCATATTGAAATTTTTTTCAGAGAAGCTTACCTTAAAAATGTGTAATAAAAATTTATATAATTTCAATTAACTTTTAGTAATCTATTTTCTAAAATAAAACAAAAATTCTCACACTGCATTTAATCGGACGGCGGTAATTTATGGCGGCCTCTTTGCGTTGCGGCTTGTCTTAAAAGTAAGACTTCTATTAAATATTTGTAATCATTTCTAGGTAAAACACCAAGAAGAGGAAATAATGGCATAAAAACTTTCAAAGGTACAATCGCATACCTAGCATTAAAGGCTTGTGAGACCCGTGTGTCTCCTTAGACTGCGTAATACAAGTAAAAAAATCTTTCATCTTATCGATGCTGCAGAGGCTGTTGTTTGTCTTTTATAGCGTTTTTGTGGCAGCATCTAGAGCATACAGTCATTTACTTTCCGCGGGAAATAGCTACCAAGTATTTTAGTAAAAACGTAATATAACTCAAAACAACAACGCATACACACACACGTATGGGAAGCCATTCAGCCTGTGACTTGTTCATTAACCAAATATTTTTAATGGCAATAATTAAACGATAATCAAAACGATAATTAAAATTTTCAAAACTGATAACTAAACTGATGAGTGAGAACAAAAAAGTTGAATAATTATATAAATTGCTATATATTTTTTATTTAATAAAAAGACTGCTAATATTCAGTGTTTTTTCAAATTCTTCATCTTTAATTAAATGTAATTCACTTCAATTCAGCACTTTTCATTCAGAATCATTTTTACCAGAATCAAATTTAAAACGGAATTTATTGTCGCAATGATTAACGCTTTTCATTATGATCGTTATCCATTTTTTAAGTTTAATACAGATGATAATAATATAGAATAAAAAACATTGTCACTGAAATTGTATGGAATTCGTTTAATTATATTGAATTTATATTTAATTCAAAAATGTATTTGATTTAATTAATTATATTTGTTATATTTAATTTATATTATATTTAAATATATTTTATTTATTCAATGTGTACTGGATTTA
Source organism: Physocephala rufipes (assembly GCA_963966595.1). NCBI lineage: Eukaryota > Metazoa > Arthropoda > Insecta > Diptera > Conopidae > Physocephala > Physocephala rufipes. The sequence continues at coordinate 10,913,677 of OZ016502.1, forward strand.
ATTATATAATTATTATATTTATTAATATTACATAGCTATTATATCTAATAATATTAAATTAAATTTAATTAACTGAAATTGTATTTGATTAATTTAAATTAATTTAATTATATTTCATTTATTTTTCAATTAATTATTTCTAACTTAATTACATGAAATTTTATTTAGTTCATTTAATCATATTTAATTTAATTTTTTACTAATTGGATTTCATTTAATTAATTGAAATTGTGTTTAATTGATTGAATTATATTTAATTTAATTTTTTCATTAATTATACTTAATTTAATTAATTGAAGTTGTAATTAATTTAATTAATTACCCAAATGTTTTAATAAAGAATTGCTCATACGAAATAATTACGCAATAAATACGAAATAATTGAAGATTTAGAAGACAAATCAAATTCAATTACTTTGAAAACTAAAATATTTCTGAAAGAAATTATTCTATCGAAATTCTGCTTTAAAAATATTAATAAAAATATTAAATAATTCTTTTCTAAGAAAATTTATGTGAATTTTATTTTATGAAAACCCGGGCAGGTGCGAAGTACTAAAAAGTGATGTGACTCACTTTATTGAATTATTCAAAACAATTGTATTTCATGGATTTTATTAGTTTATTAATGCGTTCTACTCCCTACATTTTTTTATATAACAAACATTTTTGCATTGCTCTCAAAATTAATAAATTTTGCTTGTAAAAATTTAAAAAACGTTTCTGCTTTTTTGGTTCAAACCCTTACATGTACAAGTTCTAATTAATGAAAATTTATTTATATGTAAATGTGATTATATGAATTCCAGAGAGGCGTGGCGGGGTGCACCTAGTAGCAGGTCAACTAAAGTTACTCAAGTTTTTATTTTTTCTTCGACTTTTCGTATTTAGTCTAATTCATTTTTTTACGATACGAAATCGTAATATATCTTAAATATTTATTACACGTCGCAACCGTTTTGGATGTAATTTAGTTTCTTTGAATTTTTTGTTTATCGCTCTCTACTATTAAAATTAATTTTGTTTTATGAACAGTTTTTTTATGAAGAATTTTGTGAAAATTTTATTTAATGAAAATTTGTTTCATTGAGGTTTTGTTTAATTGGTGTCTAAATTAATTAAAAAAATGAAAAGACCATGCCAAGATCCAAAGTTCAGTCAACACCGATTTCTTTTCTACTTGAAGTCGCTGCGAGATCACTTTCAAAATAAAAGCTGAAGCCATTAAGTTTTACATTTCCTGACTTGGTTAAATTAAACGGAGCTACCGCAACTAGCAAATGGTTCAGACAAATCCTGTCTACACCCAAAAATGAATCTTTAAAAGAGAAAAAGTCAGTAAACTTTAAATTGACAAATAAGAAAACACATGGTAAGATTGAACGCCATTTTAATTTATAACCATGAAACCCAAGTCGAGACTTCACTTAGCATCTCAGGAAATCTGAGCCGGATTTTTCGTGGGGCGACTCAGAAAGGAGGGGCAAAAAATAAACGAGATGTAATTTTTGTATTGTCGGAAAGACGGAAACGTTAAAGTGCCAGAATATAAGATCATTAAAAATAATGTTACTAACATACTTTTTTATTGTTCGGCTAACCAGCATGTGATGTGGTCCACCATAAGGTTGATCATAAGGTGAAAATTTCACAAACATTTTCGGACGGACACAGCATTCATCGGGCACACAGTTAGAGATTAAGTAAACATTTGTTTGAAAATTCGGTTTTTTATGACTGTCGGAGACGTGATGGCCGGTAGTGCAAGACAACAGGTGATTTTTTCGGGTTATAAACTCGGCCGAATGAATGCTTTTTGAAGTCAGTGCTTTTATTGTTGCGGTTAATTTGAAAACCTTTTTAATTCACTTTATTTGCTACCGAATAAGAAAAAAAAGAGTGCAGTTTTTTACGTACTTGCTGTTTTCATTAGACGTTGTTTTTTAATGGAATATTTTATTGTTTTTTTTGCATTTATATCAAAGCTTTTTATTTAAATTTGATCAGCTTTACTTTCAAATAAATGACAGTTTTTGTCAGATTATTCGTCATTATTTCGTTCTATAATTACCTTCCCAATAAATGTGAATTGCTATACTATATATAAATATATATCCCAAACGTTTTTGACACAGATTAAATTAAATGTTTGAAAAGGAATATAAACAATTGACGTATCAGAAGTTCGCTGCGTTTGAAAATTTCTATCGAATTTATTTGTATGTCTTTGGTACTAACGAGAACTGATAGCTTTTAAGGCGTCCAGGGGAATTTTATCTAAATACGTTTTGAATATTTGTTTAACTAAAAAATAAACATCGGAATTTATAAAAATGTAGACAAGATATTGTTGAAAACTTCTTCTTAATTCTTCTAATAGAAAACTAAAGAAACGTTAAAGAAATTCAGTAATAAAGCGAAATCAAGAAGTACCGGATTCCTGAAGGGAAATTACTTCATTTTTGTCTTCCATATTTTTTTTGGAGGGGGCAGGTGGTAGCATAACCCAAACCGAATAATGCGTGAAATTGTGTAAATCAAAAAAATTTAGAAAATATCAAGAGTTTGACAATTGTTTGTAAAGCCCTGTTTTTTTATGCATTCCTCTAAGACAGAAGGGGGCTGGATGAGGTTCGGACACTGCAACTGCCCATAGGTATTCCTACGAATTCTAAAATGCTTGGTCAGATTTCCTGAACCGACAATCAGCTGAGAGGTAATAGATTTTATCGTTCTGTGATTTCTGATTCAAAATTTTGTGAGTACAAAATTTCTTTCTCGGGTATTTGCGGTATTGGATTACTTTTCGATCGGGCTTCATATACCTGAACACACAAACACTTGTTGCTCTTTTAGTACTACATATTTTTCATAATCATCATTATCTTCATATCAGATCATCAGTCCGGTAACTGTCGCTAAGATGTTCACATTGTTTATTCTTAATTAATATTTTAATTGCTGGTTGTTCACTCCTTTTTAAGTGTCCAGCGATTTTACTCTGTTTGTTTCTGTTTTTGTTTTTAATTCCTCTACTGCTCGTCATAACGAGAACGCTAATTAAATGTGAATAATTATTTTGATGGTGCAACGTCGCGAATGACTGTCCCTGATTCAGCGCGCGCTACTAGAACTGCTTAACAAATAACTTTTGCATACAGTAAATCGTAGGTACGCGTAGCATCGATGACACACCGAAGTGCCATTAATCCTGTTTGTACCTCTGCCCGTCTCTCGCCTTCAACGAGTGGATGCAAATTCAAGTCTGGACTGGAACAAATGGAGAATCGAGATAAAGCATTCCAATGGAAAAAAATCCACTTAGAATGTTTAAAAGTCTGAAATCTACGCAGAATAATTTTCTGGCACTAAAATAATCGTTATTGTTGCTGCTGTTGTTGTTGGTGTTTTGCACAATTTTGTTAAAATGCTTCAACTAAAGTTTGCTGGGTACAACTTGTTCATTAATTAAAAGCTGTAACCAAGTCAAGGATCAGTTCGCGAACAAGCATACGATTGTTTACAGGAAAATTCCAGCGATTAATAGAGCAAGTAGTATTTAAGACGACTCATAGTTATTGTAGTTATATACTCGTATGTTCAAACTTCTTTGAAAATTACATGAGCCTGTCATTTTGTGACATCGAAGACATTAGTAATGGGTCAAAATTAATCTTATGTCAAAGAGCCTTGTTAGGGTTCCGTACCTTGGAATGGTACAAGGCCGGTCGCATTCAATGCAAATGTTTACATGACAATATCAAACTTTTCCACAATCCGATTATTTTTATTGCAAGCCATAATAAAGCAAAGTCGGTTTGAATAAAATTTAAAATATGAATTGCAAGCGGAACAGAAATTTTACACGATCGTTTCAGATAAACTGCAAGTATTAAAACATTCTCGAATAATTCTTGGCCTTCAATTAGAAGTACGCTATAATTTTTTCAACTTTCAGGGTCGCCGAAGGTAATTGAACTTCGTCATTGCAATAATAAGGCCACAGAAGTTTAGAAGGAACTAAAAAAAAGCTGCATCTCATTTGTCCTTTTTTACCAGAGACTCATTAATTAGCATGTGGAATGTCTGGTGGCGCACATTTAGTCACACGCAACATTTTTATCGCTATAAAAAATCAACAGCAAACAAATTATTAAAAGAAACCCAAAAAATGAAATGGCCAATGAAATGTTCTAAGCTCAGAGTCCGAATATTCACAGATTCACCTGTGATGAGTATGCCCATCAGTGATATCTTAAAAAACATCATCAAGTGATCACATCGTTCGACGGAAAAAGACTAGCAGAGAGTGGAGGAAGCTGAAGTGGTAAAGCGTACACTGATCCCCAGTGAAAATAAATTTTAAAAAATTTCAAACACAAATACTTTTTGCCTCTCTTTTTCGCTCGTATGCTATCTTCCATACTCTTGCGTACCTCTCCCATCTCTCGCTCTCTTTCAGATAGACCTAGATTTTGTGGAACAAGTTAGATTCAGGGAAGTGATTACGTACATACTTACGTACTCGCAAGGCAAAGCAGGCTGGGCAAAGGAGAATGTAGAAGGGGTAGGCACTAATTTAACTTGGACTTTTATTAGCTGTAAAAAGACTAAATGTGTAGCTGAAGCTGTTCAGTCTGGAGTTTAAACCGTTTAGGATAATTAATTAGTACACCGCACCCGAAAAAAGGTTTCAGACATTATAAGATTTTCAATTCAGACGAACTATAAATCCGCAGATGAACGCAATCATTATAGGCAACAGCATCGGCATCCATGGCTTCTCCCAAGCTGATCATCTTACGCTTCCGCTCAAACAATTCACTTGTTGCGGGCTACCGTTTCTGGGAAATTGGCTGGTGCTACGGGTGTACCACCAGCGAAACGATTCTTGTAGATTCCTTTTCGACTTTCCCTATCTCTCTTTCTCTCTCTCTCTCTCTGTGAATACATGGGTAATCTTGATCGCAGTAAAAAGCAGACTTACGTAAGTTCACGTAACACAAAAACATATTTTTTATTTAAAAATATTTACAAATATCTTTTTTCTAATTCTAATAAAATCTAGTAAAACGCTTTTAGCTGTTGAAGTTTTCTATTTTCCTTTTTTTTTACTCAGAAAATTATTCTAAGCGAATTGCTTGTGCAAAATAAATAAAATACATTCACTAATTGCTCCAGTTTTTGTTGTTTTTTGTTGTTGCTTTTTATTAAAGTAAATTATGAAATTATCAAATTACCAAATTATCAAAAAATTTGGAAGAATATAAACCTTTGATATCAGTATTATCTTTTCGTAGACAGAGGTTTTTTTTCGCGAAATGGGATTTAATTTCAAAAAACTAAAAAGAATGTGAATAAGTATATCGCGAAATAAGTGGAAAATATATAAAATATCTAAAACTAACCAAAAGCAGAATACAAGAATTACAAAAGAATAATATAAGTTTAAATAGAATAAATAAAATTAGTATTGGATTTAATAAAATGTTCGTTGTTTTTATTAGAGAGTAAAATCCTGTGAAAAATGCTTCAATAAAACATTTAAGTTTATACAAATAGTCTTTAAGTAAGCCTCTATAGAGGAGCTGTTATGCAAATACAACAAAACACTTAATTATTATAAAAATTTCATTTAATTATTCTTTGAAGAGAGTTGAGGGAAGGACGAGTTTATGTTGAAAATAAATAATTATCGGACCTTCTAACTAGTCTTAAACGATTAACTTTTCGAGGCTCATAGAAATAACGTCCACATGAAGTAAAATTCACAAATCCGTTTTTGATTTTTCAGGTTTCAAGAGCAATAATGAAATAAGACCCAAATTTACTTCAAGAGTAAGAGACAGATACAAAGCAAAGACTGCACTTGATGATACGCCTTTTTTAAGAATTTTTTCTATTGGAAAATAAACTGGCTGGTTGGAAATCTTAATCTGAGCGAAATTTTAGTAAAATAAAAAATATTTATTTAGCTACAAAATCCCTCAAAAAATGATTCAAAATCCCAAAATCTTCTCAATTATCAGAATACTTTTCCCCGGCCGAAATAAAGTCTTAATCGCCTAATAAGTTAAGTCTCTGACTCATTTAGAAGCTTAATGAGAACATTAATCTCTTTTAAAGACCGAAGACGATTTCTCTTTGATAAATTTTTATCTCACTAGATTAAACTCCCACTAGATCGATATTTACCTGATTATCAAGGTTATTATTACGGGTTTTTAGACAAATTAATATGGACGTTATTTCATTTGTCCTTTGCTGAAAAAGTTACCGAAATATAAAATGAAAAATAGCGTAAAATGTGTGTAGCGTAAAAAGGAAATTAATTATGACTCACTTTTGATAACGTCACGAAATCCTTATAAAGCAAAAAACTGTCTTATTTCCCTGAGCCTCTTTTCGAATAAGAATTTTTAAAATAATGTATTTAATTCAGTGTTTTATAAAATACTTCCTTATAAATTGTTACGGAATGATTTACTCTATTTTAGAACATTGTTTGTATAAATGTTTCCTAACATTTTCTACTGGCCGGCAATTCATGTCATCCAAGAAATCTATCTCTGCCAAGATGAAATCTATTTTGCTTCTCTACGTCTACTACTTTTAATTCTGCTGTTAGTAATTTCATATAATAATATAAACAAACACGAAGCATGTAAGCGATTTTGCTAAAGAGGCGAAAGCTTGAAACACTTTTAAGAAATTAAATATTGCTGCAGATTTTTGACCCGATTTTTATAAAGACAACCTTAATTATAGTCACACGTTCATCATTTCAATATATTCTTTTAAATAAATTCTGCAATTAAAATCAATCGAGTCTCGAGATTATGTTTAAAATAACCGTACTCTTCCTAACTCGAAATAATCGTAAGAATTGTGAACTAGATCCGTCTATATCAAATGTAAAACCATCAGGTAAGTATCTGACCACAAGAGGAGCTGATAAGCCCTCAATTCGGGCAGTTAATTTTAATATAAATCGAAGTAAAGAGACGAAACTCATGCTGCCTTTGCACGCATATGTAGAACTTACTCTCATATTTACACTCATTCGAAATAAAAGCTAAGTAATTTAAATAACAATTAAAAACCGTTAGGACATACTGCCAAAGTAGGAAACATCTCCCGAAATGCGTTGCAAACGGAAGAATTTTATTAAGTAAATAACGTCACTCGGGCGTAGGGTATAAAAGCGGATGTTCTGAGTGATCTATAGTTTTATGATTTCCATACAAATTTACTGATTTAATCAGTTTCAATCCTGCGATGAACAAATATAGCATCGTAATATTACTAAATTCGGTATTTTTTTAAACTTTCATGATACAATATATCCTTTTATCAGGTAAGGATATCTGATACGCCCTGACTTCGAAATAATAAGAGTTTTCTGTGACTAAATGGGTTATCGGTAGGTTTCTCTGGATATTTTGTTAGAGACTGATACTCTTTCTAAATGCTTTCAATTTTCTTCAGCAAGTATAATTTCGACTAGGTGACTAAGCTTTTCATTATATTGAGCTAGATTCTAGTTTATACTAATTCCTAAATCATATTATTTGTGCTATTTTTCCTTCGACGGCTACGGGTTTTGAAAACTGATTGTAAAAATTAAGAAACAAACAAAACAAAAAACTACTTAGATAGAAAAGGGCGCGGACTACGGATTACGGATGGCCGTATTTAAAGCCGCGACCTATTCTTGTATAATCCAGAATGTGCTGAATCTAAAATGAGCCGTGGTGGCCCATTTGATTTGCTGTTGTCGTTGTTGTTGTTGCGCTTATTGTTGTTGTGGACAGTGTCGTAATCGAGATGGTGGTAATTGCTAAGGGCGTCTGTGCCTTTGGTGTCGACTTGAGGGTGGGCCTGATGTCCTCTATTTGAATTAATTGTTCGATGGGAATCAATGACAGCTCGCCACCATACTGCGGAGGAGGCGGTAGTTTTGCCAAAGCCTTCGTTCATTTTTAAGAATTAGCTTTTTGAAATACTTTCTTATAAACTCGAAACTTTTACCTTTGCATGTTCTAAAGCTATTATAGCTGCCTTCTCTGCCTCTCGTTGGCGTCTTTCCTTGAGTTTGAGCGAGAAGATGGCCACGGAACGCGCACTCTTGATTAATTTCTGTTTAAGTCGGGATTTCTTTGCCGCCAATTCTGCCTCTAATTTTTGAGAAGAATACAATAACCTTTAGATCTCGTTGGAAGTTTTTAAATATTATTTCTGTTTAGAATGAAATAATCAGGATGCCCAGAAAATAAATTTCATAACCGAAATCTTTCTATGATTTATTCTCTAGATGGTTTAAAAGTCGTCGAGATTCCAATGACCGTTAAATTTTTGTATTGCGCTACCAATCCCCCCAACTATTTCTACTTCCAAAAGTAATATTTCTAGTCCTTTTTTACAAGAAAGTATTAGGACGTTTAATATTCTATGGATTAATTTATTCCGAAAGTTTACCTTTGACGTCGTCTTCGCCTGCAGAAGCCATCGATTTGAGTGCTCGTGATGAACTCGGTTGTTCCTTCTGTTCGAACACCGGTGGCTGTTGCGCCAAAGATGATGAAGAGCTCGAAATGGTGCCATTACTTGGACGTGTGACAGCACCACCAACACCTCCGCCAGACGATGAAGACGAAGAGCCGACTAACTGTTGTTGGTGTTGTTGTTGTTGTTGTTGCAATGTGGAAGAGGACGTTTTCATTGCAACATTGCTCCAGGAAGGGGCAGGCTTTAAAATATCCATATTTTCTATATTGTTTGTTAGCTCCTTGTGCAATTCATTTAAATAAGATTTTGACAATGGATGAGCGTTTTGTTTGTTTGATAGTTTGTTTGTTTGTTTGATGTAGAGGGCGGGCGGTGATTGAAAAGGGCGTGCAGTGATGGTGGCAACACGCAGCAATAATTTACGGACAAATGAATAGGATTTGCCATGAGAAAAAATAATTCAATAAGAAATTAGTTGAATTTAAGTCAGAGCTTGGGAGGAAATACATCGAAAGCTAAAGAAGTAAAAAGAGTATTTGGATCAAAATTATAAAACAAATTTTACGCAGCCGTTATATTTATAACGGTTTGTTTCAAATCTAATTCTTTTCGGATTAAACACAGTTATTTAATTTTCGGTTAAAGGCAAACTCTTTCTATATTTTTTGCGTCCATTAAAATTTTATAAAATGCAAAATCATATCATAAGCTCATCAATAAATTCTAACACCGACAATAGTCTCTAGTAGGAAAAAAGGCAACGTCAACGACACATCATTTACAAACGATTACGTTTTGAATTTGATATTATTTGAAACCACTTGTTTTTAATTTCACAGATAATAACTTTTTCAATTCGACCTCGGTGAACTAATTCCCAAATTAAGGTGCAATTTAATTCCAAAAAAATTATTTAAACCGAAATTTTTGGTTCAATTCATAATTTTAGAATGAATTCATTGAAAATTAATTTGAAACACCACAAAATCGGTTAAAGCAGTTTTGTTTTAGCTATACAAATAAATCACACCTAAACAATTGCAATATTATATAAATCGATGCAATAATTCATTAACGTATAAGAAAGCTTTCCATAAAAATCTGAATAATTCTTGCAAAAGACAAAGAACATCGATCCGAAAATTCTAAGTACCACCAGTGAGAAAAGTGCCCACAGATGGTACATACCTTGGCTATGCAATCTATACTTCTATGAAGATTCGTATTGTCGGTGACTTTCAGGCGGGACATCCATTCGGGCACATGTCGTTTCACATTTATTTTATCCTACAGTAGAAATGTAGAACAGTTCGGAACGTTTGAATGACAGAGAGCGTATTGTTGATGGATTTGGGATGGAGGAGGCGGAGCCAAACCAAAATGTGCATTGTGAAGAGAAATATATATGCAAAAGTATTATACAAATTTATGATTTAAAGCACACAAAAATAGTTTTTAATTATTTACACAAAACCATATATTTATTTAAAATCAATTTTTTTTAAAAGTAAAATAAAATTAATTGAAATTAAAATAAGCATAAACGCATCGTTTACAAACGCCTTAAAAATAACTGTTCTTAAATTACAAAACGAAAGATTTTATAAAAAATAAGGTTCTCGATTTAAGACAAATAAAACAGTACAAAAATTATCTGCCTGGAAATGTTTGAGGTCAAAATATTTACAACCAATGGCGTGGCATTCCGCCACTTCTTATGGTGTTACAATAATAACGTCTATTCTGCATGAAAAGCAAAACAAAAATGAATCTTGATTAAATGCGAAACGTAATTCATGCTAATTTTAATGAACGTTTTTTATCGGAGGGACGAGTTTTTAGAGTCTTACACTCAGTTGCAGGTTCGTTGCACTTTCTGCAGATATTTTGCGTTGTTTGAATGGCGGAATCTCCGCCAGCTTGATCGGCTGTTGTTGTTGTTGCTGCTGCTGCTGCTGCTGCCCGACGGCCAGAGGCGTTGACAAATGTTGACGACTACGCTGAGGGCTGCTGCTAGTGCTGCTACCTGTATGTTCAGCCGAATCGGTGGACTTTTTACGAAAGGGCGGTATTTCGGGCAAATGCATGACTTGTCTGGAGGTCAGAGCCAAAGTACTAGCACTGCTTGCTGGAGCGCTATGGTAGTAGAAGGTAGGGAGGTATTCAAGGACACGTGTGGGAAAAGGCAATAAATACGAACAAAATGGGAATGAGCCGTGGGAGGGAGGATATGTTGGCGCGTCAATTTATATTTGGAGTATTTGAAGATTTTTGGGAAAGCCAAAAAAAGCAAAAAGGAAGATACATAAGTAGGAATTATACACATATAGATTTTATAATTATACGATATAAAATTTTTGCAATAATTATCAAGCTTGAATTAAGAATAAGAATAAGTAAAGCTAAAACGTTTGATAAATACCAGGAAAATGCAATTTTCTTGGGAGACAAACATTCCAAATAATAAATGTCACAAGTGATAAAACATCATTTCAAATATTATTCAAATCATTACCCCGAAAAAATATGCGATCTTTGATTACTGTTTGTGCTTAAGTTGCGAACTGAATATCCCTGAAAAGACGGTATTTCCTTTTGCAATTTTGTCAGCTTACAATTTTTGCATGCGCTAAATTAAATAAAAATATATCATATATTTTATAATTTGCCATAATTATGTACTTAATATTAAAAAGATTTTATTATATTTTTAAAGCAAAAATATTTAGAGCATTCTCAAAATTTTAGTAAAATGTGAATAAATCGATATAAACTCGGAATAAAATTCAGAATTATAAAAAAGATTTGTGATAGATTATCAAACAAATTCTTATTCATTATGAATTCGATTGAAAATCATTTTTCAAAACAATTTTGTATTAATTTTTTTTTAATTCGTTTGAAGTAGCTGGCTCAGGACAAGAAGGATCACATCGAAAAGGGCGGTTCAATGAAGGAAACATTACCTTCGCTGCAAAGCATGCGAATTAACGTTGGGTTCTATTTTGAAGAAATTTGAAAAAAAAAATTTTGGAGAAAATTTATCTACCCGATGTGTCCAGGAAGCCAATTATGTAAAGCAACATTGGCTACAAAAGGATTCTAGAAATGAAAACCTTTACATTTTTAAGGTTTCTATGCCCTCTTTTTGTGTATTTATCATTTTTCTGAAAGTGAAATAAATTCCACAGAAACGAAATAGGTTCGAATTTAGATCAGACTGCAAACCCCATGCGAAAAAATTCAGGCTTCCAATCTATCTAATCTAGGCTTGATGGAGCCTTATTTCCCCTTGCCCGAATTAATTCTACTGGATTTAATAAATTCTAGCAAGTTTAATAAATTTAATGAATTGAAAATTTCTTTATAAAAATCATTGCTGATGCTCACATACCCGCAGGGACCTTGAATAAGATCTTGCTGTTCTAAACTTTGCTGTGACGATCCGTTATTCGGAGGAGTGGAGTCAAGCAATGGTCGTATCAAAATAGTACTTGTCTAGAAAAATATTGATTATATTTCAAGTAATGGAATATATTTGATGCCTGTTTTTACCTGTGAAGGTGGAGATTCGGGTGATGAGTCGCGATTCTCGAAAACGTTCACATCAGCCTCGATATTCCGTTGTAAGTCATAGACTGAGCTCTCCTCGTCGTCAAATGATAAATTCGATAATTGATGCTGATGATGTTGGTGTTGCAAATGTTCCTCGTATAGGGCGGCAGCGGATAATGTTGATTCCTCGCCGGCAAAGGAACTTTCAATAGTGGTATCAGTAAAAGTGGAGTTACCCACACTACTGCCATTTAAGGGCAAGAGGAGTTCTTGATCTGGTTGAGTTGAGGTCGTAGAAGGTGTTGGTGGTGTTGGTCTCGGTGAAGTACCCTTGCATTGCATTTCCCGGCGACAATGCTCCGCTCGTGCAATTTCCGCCGCCAACCATGACGGTAGCTCGGGCAACAACCACGTTAAAGCCGATCGTATGCCAAGCATTATATGCTGACAACATGAAACAAATCAATTCTCTACCAAAAAATTAATCAAAACTGATTCGCGTACATACTTCGAGAGTTACAACTAAAATTATTGTCTGCGTTGTGGAAAGGCCGGGCATTAAGCGTGACACCTGACCCGATAGACCAATCAGCGCACAGTTAACCATGACTGCAGCAAGTGAGAGGATGCTGAAGGCATTTTGCCACGTGCCGATATTGGCGACACGTTGTCCAAATGGTCTTTGATGCACGTGAGTCAACTTGAAAGCATCGGAACGTATTTCGATTAAATTATTAATGAGCGCACAGAAGCCAGCCAGAGGAAAGGCGGCAGAAAAAAGTACAACGTAACCCATTTGGACGAGCATTTCCAGATGATCCGAAAAGGTACCATCGTACTAAGATAAATAAATGAAATAGAGAGTCTCGTGATTTAAGAACTTCATCCACACAAAAGAAATATATTTACCTTGTATAAAGAACTCTCAATTTCCGCCTGGCCAATATTTCGTTTCGAAGATGCTTCTGCCTTGCGAGTGGGTGACTCGTGTGACGTACCCTGTTCCGTAGTCGTAACCCCTGTCACTACATCAGCAATCGTACGATTTACATACTGGGTGGGGCTCAATGCACCCCACATATTAAAGCTCAATTTGGCCAATTTGAATTGTTCCAAAAGATATGGTATCGCAGATTCTCGCAGATTTCCAATAATCTGACGAGAGATTAATAAACCAGCGAGTTGCTGCAAAATAGTATAATCGAACGAGTAGGAATAGTCGGAGTGGGAGCAACAGTAAGTGTAGTAGTAGTAGGAATAGGAGCAGGATTAGTAGTAGGAGCAGATTTATAGACTAGAATGGATAAGCGTTCCAAAATAAATTATAGCATGACCTTTACCTCTTTCAACTTGTCTTCATCCTGCAAATAAAACGCAATATAGAAAAGTGATAGGAACGAATTGATAAATTGAAATAATGCCACTTTTGCTATCAAATGATTCTCATATTTGGATTGAAGCCTATAATTTTCTAAAAAATAGACAAATATATGAATAGAATTTATCACAGCACGCTAAAACTCTTCAGAGGTGGCGTGACTAGGACTAAGGGCACCCAAGGATAATCTCCATATTGGCGCCCTACAAATTTGTGAACATTTTTTTATTAAAAAGGATATGAAGGATACGAATATAAGGATACGAATTTGCCGATCCCCAATATTCCTGCCGGTCGGGACGGAATACGCCTTACTCCTAGCTACGCCGCCACTAATCTGAAAAGCATTTATAAACCTCTGTCATTCAGCCAAACAGCTAATTTGTAATAGGCTTCATCCATTAAAGTAATGGCACCGGCCAGAAAGACTTTGGGAATCACGCTTAACCAGCAGAGAAAACCTTCTGGTAATTTAGAGTCCCACCAATCCTGCAAAACATTAAGACATTTTACATTAAAACATAATTGAACGATTTCATTAAAAAAACACGGTCTCTTACCTGAAAACGTAGCATGAAAAACATCACAACAAAAACAAGAAGTATACAAAGACCGATAATCGGAAAGCTGACGAAATAACGAAAGGCACGCCGTTTCCATGCTGGAGATTCTTTTGGTTCCAGGCGACCAGTCACGTTACTCTCGACCAAGGATCCCTAAAATGATCGCAGGAATTACTTAGAAGATAGTAGAAAACCCAATTATGTGTACCTTATATAAGGGTCGAGGGGGCTCCAGAAGTTCCGGCGGTGTTGAAAGGGTACCCCATCGAAAGGCTAACTCTATGGAATAACGCTTCCATGCCTCCAGATACAGAGACGCCCAAGCGACATTAAAGAGCGAGAAGAGAACATGGCCCATATCTTGTGTCGTTTGACCTTTCCCCAAAAGAATGAAATAGAGAAAGCTACCAAAAACGGCCGGCACACCAAGTGCGCAAGTATAATGACCCAACCAAGCAAAATAAAGCGCTACTTTCACACCAAAGTACTCGGCTATATCATCTGGTATGAAAGGATATATTTTTAATTCTTGCATCTATTCCAGAGTTCGAAAACTCGAAACTACCTAGAGGTTGCGGAGCAAAGACTTGCTTCACCCAATTCGTCTGTAAATTAGTTAATGCAATTGTCTCGTGCAACGGAAACACTTGAGTTATAAGGCCACTCTCTTGCCAAGCCGCAACAATGCTTTGACCCTCAGACACCGAGGCACGCCCCTGTAGTGCTTCCATGTCCGTCTGCCCAGCACGCAAACCCTGCAGCACTTGCATAACCAACCACTGACGTTCCTGAGAGGTAAAAAGCGAAGCATCACCACTCCCACTTCTGACTTGCTGGAAGCAGTGACTTTCGCGCGTTGTGAATTCCCGCAACGCACCACCGAGATCCTGCCGCAAACGTTTCGGTAAACGTGCCTCCTCAGCGGCTTTAAAAAGACTTTTGGAAAGACAAATAGTTTGAGACAGTTTTGAATTGAATTAGGGACTACTCTATTTTAATATCTACATGTTTATCGGTGCACTAATATAGAACGCGTTCCGTTTCGAACTTTCGTGATTTTTCACCTGCACCGTTAGGCCCAATCCTGACGACGGTTGCGAACGTATGCGTGAAAGCAGCCAACGAAGCGCTTCATCTGGAGCATCTTCCGGGAACTCAATGACGACATCACATTGTGTGGGAATTTTATTAAGCCACAGGTGTCGCGGTGCCATCAAATGGCCCGCATAGGGAACTTTACGACGCAGCTGGCGAGACGCTGAAAGCGGGGGATGGAGGGGGGTAAAACAAGTTTAGCTTTTTCGAAAAATATGTAAAAGTAATTTCAATTCAACAACTTTTGGTTGCGATACAGGATAAATAATGTTTCTAAAATCTCCGGAGGAGTGACTGGGTAACGCTTTCTTATCTTAGAAATAAGGCAACTATTTGCGATTCATGACTCAGTTTAAGCACTCAAATAGATAGAGGTAATGCGACATTTGGAGACCATGGCAATAGGTCTTGCAGTGTGCTTTAGTAGAGATTAATTTAATACATCAACAAATCAGAGTAGGACATTTTTTTCATGTTTAAAAATTCGAAAAAATCTACTTATTTCTATTAAATAAACCCAATCAAGAGACTATATGTAATTCTTTACGTGAATATTCATCAAGAGAAATATTAATTAAAGGTTTCCATTTAAGATATCTTTTTTAATTCCACGAAAACGGATAAATCTTAAAATAATCTAAAAATCGCATTGCCTGATTTATTTGAGTTTTAGAAAGACTTTGCTTAAATATTGCAACAGCTTTTTTTTTTAAAGAATACTGATGTAAAGCTAAAAATATGCACACAAAAAACTGTAACGTATTTTAAAATAGTTTTTTCTAATAGGCTTTGTCGCATAAATGCTTCTTCTGTTTATGTAAATCCTCATCACACAAAATGTGTCAACAATGCCTGACCGAAGTGAAGTAGCTGCTGCGAGTGTTCTTGCGGCTGCATTTTTATACCGCTTTTTTCAACGACTTCAATGAGCTTTCATTTTAGTCATGAGTACTGATCCAGACCGCTCTCTCAGCATCGGAGCAGTTTTCTTTAAAAGGACGATGTTTTCGTTGATTCTTTTTTCTTCAAAAAATAATTGAGATGCTATGTCTTTTAAATCAAGAAAAGATTCAGTAAAGTTCGTTTTCAGAATTTTTGCTTTAAATATAAATTCTTCTTATAAGTCGTGTCTAATTTATAGTTATTCATATTTATAAATCCAGCCGTATAAACCATTTGGTAACATTTATTTTATGTTGAAAGTTTCGATATATTGTTGCAAGCATTCGTCGTGATTGCTATCATGAACATATCATGTACATGTCTTGTACATATTTTCGGGGTTATTCATTTCGTAAAATGCATTACTCATAAACCACGATTAGCCCATTTTAAGTTAGCCTTTAAAGCGGCTGTGGATCATAGAAGCAGCTCAACATCATTATCACTGAAGACAGTGAGAATTAATAAGCGAAAATGTTTGCATTATTAATACTACTCAAAAAGGTATTACAATTTCATAAACCATGAACATTCTACAAACATCAAACCAATCAATTTTAAATTACGTTTTCAGAAAAGACTTTATTGTATTTACGTTCTCCTTTAAAAGTCCTTTTACGTCGCGAAAAATTCCGAAACGGTAATGCGCATTAAGGCCTTCTCTGAATATTATTAACCTCCATTGCTGGTTACAATTCATCAGCTATGCAAGGGTTTTATGTGTTGCGTACATCGGATTTTTTCAATAGTGATGATAAGAAAAGACATCATAGCGGAAGCGTTGATGACTTTCGGAACTTAAGTAAAAAATGGGTTGGCTTTCATACCGGTTTGGTAAATAAATTCGTTTCATTTTGTTAATAAACAAGCAATTTTTGTCCTACACTTTAAATGAATTTTTGAGCAAAAAGCACGAGCGGCTTAAAAAATTTCCTGCAGATTTTTTATAAAAATATATTTTTTACCTAATTTCGTATAGAGTAAATAAAAAAGGGATTTATAAAATTAAGGCAATATCTATTAAATTATTTCAATAAATTCTGGTTTGGTGGTTGGAGTCATGTTAAATAAAATTTTAGTTTAGGTAAGAGTATTAATTTACGATTATGTGCGTACACACGCTTACGTAACTTATTAACAAATTACATTGTTAGAAAATTAAGCAGTGGTTAAGTGGCTTACCCTGTTGAATGGTTTCTTTGGCGCATGATATGATTTTACCCTTTCGCCTTCGTAGATTCATTTCGAATTTATTATCACCATTAAAATTGTGTCCCTCAAAAACCATATCTTCACCATTTGACTCCTGAACATCTTCCGACGATTGACGCTCTGAGGAGAAACGATCACCACCAATTCCGCAGCCAGGCAAATGTTCTACACTTTTATCCATTGCACCTTGCGATGAATTTATCAACTATGATAAGTAATTCTATGTGGATTTATTTTTAAAGATAATTTAGTTATTTTTTTAATTTAATTGATATTCTACTTTCATTCTTATTTTAATTGATTGATAAAGATGGTTTTTATAACATAATTTTTTATAATTCTATGAATTCATTAAAATTGTTTGTAGTTAATTTTAATCATTACAGTTTCGTCATATCAAATAAAATTGATGAATTCGCATTTGTTACATAAACAAACTATTGCGCACATACACATATAAACCCGTCAAACAAAATCAATCTGAAAGTCTCGGTACGGCCTTAGAACGCCACGGTAAAGACGCTTCCTCACCACAAACCAACCATTTAAATGTTGGAAAACAATAATTGACCGAAACTGTTAATTAAAATTTTCTAGCAATTGCTTGGCTTGTGGCGTAAGGATTGATTCAAATTTAATGGTTGAAACCACCACCCCCACCAGCCATTACAATTGGTAGACTGAAAAAACGCTGTTAAATTATATCGCTGACGGCTTTTTCCACGGAAATTTGTTCTCAGAGAAAGACCTATCAAAGCAAATGCTGTTAAACTCTCGACAGTAAATCTGCTTAAAGAGATTTATTATTACTTGTCATGCTTTTCAGTTTATCCTTTATGCCCTATTCCATAATTTTCCGTCGGTAGGATTTCATAACACTCGCAGCAATCGCTTGTAAAATAGAGTTTCCACAAACATTTATACTACTATTGAAGAGAAAACTATAAAGCTCCACGTACTAGGCACACATTATTTTAAATTTTTCCTATTTATTATTTTTATTTATTAATTTTCTGACATTTTTGTGACCGTAAAATTCACTATGCGTTTTTCCATAGCCAAAATCGTTTTAACCGAATATCTACCACCGACTAAAAGTATGCTAGAAAAAAGTTCACCACCTGTCATTCTTGTGGCGAATTTTTCTATCGATTTTTTCCATCGGAAAATTTCCTTGGTGTTGCATTAGGACATCATACCCAGTACACACGATTAGAATAGTCAATATCACAACTAATGTCGATAGATAAGCGTGCAAGTGAGCCTAGTATGAAATGTATGAGTATCACCCTTATACAAAACGGTTTTCAGAACAGTTTACAGTTTCAATACTTCGCAAAAATTCTACAAATTTCGTACTTTCTTCCCCTTCAGTGAATTTTTCTGACGCTCGAGAAAATATTCTGAAAGCATGCCATACCGACCCAAACCATAGCTAACAGGCCAGTGTGCGGCTACTCTGGATCTAGAAGCTAAATAAAAATACGCATTCAATTAGTTAACGAAATTTCTTAAGGGAAATCTTAGGAAAAAATATCCTTTATTTTAAATACATTTCTGGTTTCTAATATTAAATGGGTTGGAATACATTTTGATTGTTCGATAAACATAAAAACTTAACTAACATATTTCTGTTTTAATTATGACGAAATTATGAAAAACCAAATTATTTAAATTCAAACGATGGAATAAAAATATGAATATAATGAAAGCGTAGCATTAATTAAAAGCTAGTACGCAAACGATAATGTCAAGTGCTCTGAAAAAATTGACTTTGGAAAGAGCAAGGCCCTTAAGACCAATCTTCCTCTTCTTCCAAGGCAGCTGGTCCAGTAGAATTGATGTAACCATAATTTGACTACAAACAGAAACATAATTATATGCGATATACATCCATTTTATTTTTTTATATTTCTAATATTACCTTCGCGTCACTGCGGACATCTTTACCACCAAATTTGGAAAATCCACCACCCCTTTTTCCTCCACCACCCTGGGAACTGTAATTACGTAGAAAGTCAGGTACTTCTTGACCTGCTCCCTCCAAAATCCGCACCAAGTCATAAGCGATGCCTGCATCGTTCTCTGGATCGAAAAAGCTCGTTGCACGACCATTGTTCCCTACACGACCAGTGCGCCCAATCCGATGCACGTACTCATCAATACTTTTTGGCATGTCAAAATTAATAACATGCTTAATATTCTTTATATCTGCAAAAAAAACGATACTAGAGAGCAATGTTCACTAAATCATAACACGAGTAATACCTAAGCCACGTGCTGCCACTGACGTGGCTATTAGAACTTTCATAGTGCCACGTTTGAAATCTGCTAAAGCCATTTCACGCTGACTTTGCAAACGATCACCATGGATAGACGTTGTCGGATATTCGGTCTCAGATAATAGTGAAGCCAAGAAATCAGCGCTCCGCTTTGTTTCAACAAAAACAATAGTTCCATCGGCACTCTCCTTCAATAAATCCTGGAAGAGAAGTATATATAGACATAACTTTTTCTCTTCTTCTTCTCTCCTTTTCTTCAATATGTTTGTTCAAAATGCTCACCATTAATTTAGCACGCTTCTGGAACTTCTTTACTTCGTATATATTTTGTTGGACATCGGTACAAGCACCGCCGACGACGCCAATAGCAATAAAAATATAATTATTTAAAAACTCTCCTGCCAAACGTTGGATCTCTTCTGGAAATGTGGCTGAAAACATAAGATTCTGACGGTCTTCAATGGCGCGCATTGTGGGATGATTCATAATAGTTTCCACATTATCTTTGAAACCCATATCCATCATACGATCGGCTTCATCCAGAACTATAAAACGGGTGTCTTCAAAAGTGATGTAAGTTTTCTCAACGAAATCGAGCAAACGGCCCGGAGTACAAATCAAAATATGACACCCTTTAGCAATATTTTCTCCCTGATGTTTAGACGAGGTGCCACCGTAAACTATGCTTATCTTAAGATAAGAGCCGAGCGCAAACTTGCGTGCCTCGTTAAAAATCTGAATGCTTAACTCGCGTGTTGGCGAAACAATCAGAGCCTGCGGTTTACCAATTGACAAGTCAGTATTTTCGCTAAGCAAATTGTTGATGATAGGCAATAAAAATGCAGCCTAAGAAAGACAGAAACGATATATTATTGAATCATATTAATTAAAAAGTTATCACAGTTTTTCCAGATCCAGTTTGTGCACAACCCATTAGGTCACGTCCTTCCAAAATTATTGGTATCGCCGTTTTCTGTATAGGCGTTGGAATCAAGTAACCAGATTTTTTTATATTCGTTAACACTAAATCACGAAAACCAGCATCCTCGAAGCAGCTAATGGATGCAGGTGGATTTTCCCCAGATACCTTCAAATTCAATTCAAATTAAATCCACGAAAGAAGTAGATACACAATTTAAATTATTAGCACCTTAATAGGAATATTTTCATATTTGTCAAAATTTAGGCCGCTTGAAATGCCGCTATTAAATATTTCGTCTTCATTATTAGTTGGTTCGGGGGGTATATAAAACTCTCGTGGCTTGGCATTTTCTTCACCATTTTTACTGTTCTCATCACCTTCTCTGTTATTTCGATTGTTCCTTCGACCACCTTCTCGATCACCGCCACCAAATCCGCCATCATCACCACCTCCTCCAAAGCCACCATTTCGATCACCTCCACCAAAGCCACCATTTCTATCACCTCCACCAAAGCCACCATTTCGATCACCACCACCGCGACCACCGCGGCCACCACGACCACCTCGACCGCCACGTCCACCTCGGCCGCCACCTCCATATCCTCCGCCGAAGCCATTGTGATGATTATCATCATTGCTGAATTCTAAATTGAATGCAGTTTCATTTTTTTAAAAAGCACTTTTATATAAATAGATTTAGGCTTAAGAATTACTGTACTCATTTAAGAAAATATAAGCTACGTCTAAGTCACGTCATAGTTTTGGCAATGAAGTTACACAGTTGGCAGTGAACAGTATATACAAAGTAACATTTCGCAAACTTTAAGACGCAACTAACATCAAAATAATTCGAGTTTCCCAAAACCAAAATTATTTCAAAATCATTTTTCCAATGAATTTCAAAATAGTTCAATTCGATACCATATTTTTCATATAGACGCCAGACTTCAGAACGATGAGAAATCCGACCAGATTTTATTCAGATGTTTTTATTTAGTCGAAAATATGTGGATTATAATATAATCTACATAAACATATATTTATATATCAATATAAATAAAATCCACATAAACTTATGTGGATTTCAAATTTAGGTTTATAGTTTTAAATAAATTAATATGATAAGCAACAAAAAACACATCAAAATATTTAAATTATATCTATTGAGGAATAAAAGATCTGGAACGTAAGACGTATGAGCAAAAATAATTCAGTTCGGTTCTCAAGAATAATTAAAATTATATAATAAAAAACAGAAAAAAACGAAACAAAAGTAATGGAATAAGAAAAAGAATTTAAGCGTTTTCAGGACATTTTGCAAATTAATAAAATAAATGAAAGCAAATTGGAGATATTTCAAAGGTCTCTCTTAGGCGAACGGCAGAAACAACAATCACTTCAGTGATACAATCTGGCCATTCGACGACAAGTTTATTAAACCCCCACCACGCAGTTCCATTAAATATTTGAAAGCAATAGCTTTTCGCATTCGTGTATTCAGGATTGGAATTTTGGTAAAGTCAAAAGATTTTGAACGAATAATCTCTTGCACCAATGTAAACACTACTATCATATCCTCTCGTGGTAAGTTCTGCAATACCGTTGGCAAATAAGTACGATAAATTCCTTTCCCATCATCTGCTTTACACTGGTTACGATCTTCACTTTGCGGCTGTTGTTGCGATGCTGCAGTAGCGCCTTCTACGACCTCATCGTTTTGAAGTCGACGAGTTTCTAAATGCCGTAAGGAATCGTGTGATGTTGATGGATAAACTTGCAATTCCCCTAGGTTTACATCAAGGTTAAAATCATTTGCGGTTGCTCTCGGTTGTTGCTGAACATCCTGTTGTTGCAGTAGCTGCTCAATATCCTGTTGTTCAAGTAGTTGCTCAATATCCCGTTGTTGCATCAGTATCTCAATATCCTGGTGTTCCATCAGTTGTTTAATATCCTGTTGTTCTACTAATACTTCCTCCTGCATTCTTTCATCATTCTTCGAACTATTTATGGTTATCGTTTGCTGCCCAATCTCCTGTGGTTGCACGGGTCTCTGTGAATGCAGTAAAAATGCTTCCATTGTTCCTGAATCCGCTAAAACTTCCTGAATTCCTGCACAATCGTTTAAACCTTTTACGACCATAGGGGTTTGCTCAATCTCCTCCTGTTGTTGTGGCACAGATCTTTGGAATTGATTAAGGGCTTGCAAATCGGGGTGAGGTGGCCTAGGCTCTGTAGCATGGGACGTCTTTTTACGTTTGCGTACGTTAAATACCTTGACCGGAGCCTGCTCTTTATAGGCTAGTTGGACATTACGGCCTCGAAGAATTTCATACCAATCCTTACGGTAATCATCACTATATTCTCTGCTGATTTCTGCTACTTGCAATTCATGTCCCACTATTTCCGGAACAGCTTCTTCATCAACCGTTTGCAAAGGCAGCTCTTTTTCACCAACGTTTCGACATATTACGCTACTCGTAGTAGTAATAGTTTGCTGTAATTAAACATTTAAAGGGAGGGAGTACTTCGAGGAGTTGTTTTACTAACACGTTCAGTCTGCTGAATCCCTATAAATCTATTTCCAGAGGATTTGAATATAGTCAGCGGAGTAGAGGTAATTTCCTGATGGACACTTTCACGCCGAGAAATAAAATGCTGGAAATCGCGTTCCTCTGGAATACTAAACAGAATTCTTTTCGCTGTATCTGGTGCACTTGCATCAGAAATGGGAGGAGCCAAAACCATATCATTTCCATCTCGCTCAGCGATAATATGCGGTGCCTCGGCTGACGATGCAGCGTGAACCTCTTGCGGTTCGCTATTTTAAAAAACCTGTTAATTGGTGGGTATTTCGCAAAAAAATTTCTTTTCTTTGCAGTTCAAAACGAGTTTAAATTCACGCAATTTTCTATAAGTTCACGTAACGTTCAGTAAAAATTGGATATTACTTCGTCGTTGAGAACTCTGTAATGTGTGTTGGAAATTGTTTTCTTTTCGGACAAATATTACAGAGCTCTATCTTTCCATATATTATAAGTTTTCTTCTATCTTTCGTAAGTATTTCATTTGTTGGAAATAATCGTTCATTAATTTACTAATAGAAAGTTACACTATTTTAGTTATAAATTATTTTAAAGCGAATAGGCCAAGTTTATGAATTGCTTCGCTCATGAATTTTTTACGCAATTTGCACGCAAATTAAGGACACTAATTTATTATTTTACTGTGTAGGAGTTTCTATAACATCTGAGTTTTTCTTAGTAGTTTGAATTGAATATTAAACCCGTTGCGAATGCAACAAGAAACATGCACACGGAATTGGATACCTTATACTTAGTATGGGTTTCGAGCTATGATCTTGAATTGGCATACAGACGCCGTCTTGATCTAGCTCTAATGATTCAAGATCGTCAAGGAATAAGAGATCGCCGGCTTCATTAACAGCTAGGTTTAAATCACTTGGCACATCAAGTGTAGGCAATGAAGGAGGCGGTAATGTAACATTCGCCTGATTAACAGAGATACCAAATTGACGAACCAGATCGATACTTGGTTGGCTTGACTGGTTAGGTTGGATGGATTGGTTAGGTTGGCTCGATTGGCTTGTTTGCTCATCGGAATGACTGGCAGCAACCATGTACTCTCCATCCTCCTTTAATTCATCTTGCAACTCCCTGAACGAAAATTCCAACATTGGAAAGAAGCAATACCTCGAAGTCGTTTTGTCATATTTATGTTTGTTGGTTGCGCGTTCGAGAATGGTCTCAAAATTATCGTTAGATGGCGGTATTTTCAAAAAGCGTGTACGAGGAATACGTTCGCGTAAAGCCGCACGAGTATTAGACGGTTTTTTAGCGCCCCTTAAAAACTCAGTGAAAGCTGAAAAATTTGGCGACTGTTCAGCGAACCGATGTTGACTGTATCTATGACCAGTCTGAACATTGCGTTGATTACTCTCTGATTGACTCATAACTTCAACGTGTTCAGACGCTTTTAGAGGGGGCAAATCGCTCATGTTTAAATTATCAAAATCTGGCAGTAATGAATTTACCCCAAGAGATCTAGGAGGAGAGCTACCGTGCACTATATAATTGGTAAATGAATTAAAATTGAAAATGTAATTAGCTATATCTTCTGTAAAACGCGAAGATAATAAACCGTGACTCTGAATTTGGGATAGATGGCCATTTTCATTTCCCTTTCTCTTCCTAACTGCTCCTCTCCTTCTTCTTAGCTCTAAACCCATATGATAATCATACGCCGCCAACATAAAATGATAGATCGCACTAATTTCAATCAAGTTGGCTCGTTTTAAAAGTTCCGGTAGCTCTTCGTCCAAGAACTTTTCTAGAATTTCTTGTTGTTTAAAATCCCTTGGCAAATAATCGAAATTTATATTCGCATTTTCAAAAGGACTTTCGATCACTTCGATATCTTGCGGTTCTAGAAAATAAGAAACATATACGACCACGATAAGAATCAAGGAAAATATTAAATTTTGGTTCCTGTATTACTTCCTGTCCATGGACAAGGACAGGAACACTGCAATCTACGGATCTTTTATGAATTTTACAAATAATTCTAAATTACGTCTTCCCGCCTCAATGACAACGCACATTACTTTCAAGTTGATTCGTTATGTTTTAAAGAAGAAAAGTTCTAAAATACCGAATTTTTTAAAATATTAAGTAATAATTATGTTTAAAATCAGGCATTGGAATGACTTTTTTGCTTTTAAAAGTAGGGAAAATAAATTATCGGCAATCGTGAGTAAAAGAAATAATCAAGAAAAATTGCATGTTGATTTTGACGCGTGAATCAGATTTATTCGTCGTGATGTCCTTACGTACGTGCCGGATGTATGAACTTATGTCTATTGCATAGGTGAAAAGGGGACAGACAGCCGTTGTAAGTTGATTTTTTATTTAAGATTGTTTTAACACCTAGGTACGCATTAAGTGTTGGTTATAGTCCGTACACCTTCCCTCCTTCCCTCATTCCAACACATAATTTTGGTTGCATTAGTTAAGGAGCTAAGGGGAAATTTTTGCAAAAATTTGTCCATAATTCAAAAGTGGTAAGCCGTAAAAAGCTAATACTTTTCATTCTGAACCGCATTAGCATCTAGGTCTGGTATTCCTGATTTTGGTTGCAATGCGTTGCCAATGGCTAAAGGGCTAATTTTTTGTACTACCTACATATAATTAAAAAATCTGATAAAAAAATTAAATAACCTACGAGCGGCATAAAATTGTGAACGACAAAAGAATAATGCAAGAATGCAAGAATAATGCAAGAATAGTTCAGGCAGCGAAGGTGTTGAATGCCACGGCCGTTGAATGGAGAAGGTGTTATAGGAGCGAAGCAAATGCAAAAAATATGAATAAAAGAGCAATCAGGTTTCTGATGTATGAATTTCCGAAATTTTCCGTGATTTTGCTGCCTGGGATGTGGTATTTTTGAAGTGTTTTCATTTCGGGATTTTGTCGTTTCTCGATTTTGCTGTAAGGGATTTTGTTACCAACTCAACATATAGTTCTGAACCCATAATTTTGGTTATGATCGGTTATAATATTTAATTTCAAAACAAATTTCTCTTCATATCCCAAAAAAATAAATAACAACTCGATAAATTAAATAAAAACCTTTCAATTATTGCGAAAAATATCAATGAAAATCATAAAATTTGCTTTAGTGATTAAATTTTGCTTACAAAGCTTTCAGGAAATTTCGAGGTTTGAAAACACAGAGATTCTGAACTGAAACCATGATAAACAGTATTTATTCTAGGAAGAAACATTCCTCTATCGATTGCGAAGAAACGCATCAAGTTGCTAGTAGCGCAAAAAATAGGCGATATTTAGCAAATTAATTGCTTGACCACCCATAACGAATGCGAACTCTAATAATAATAAAAGAAAGACAAACATCCTATTTATAAACAATTTATATAAAGCAGGAAACTTTATATAGGAGGAGCATTCCTCCCCCTCCTATATATTCTTCCTCCTCCTAACTATATATAGGAGGAGCATTCCTCCCCCTCCTATACGAATATCGCAATTATATTAAATGTGTATCTTTTATTTCTAAATTTAAGAAGAAAACTTACCATTCGATTCCTCAAAATCGTTATTATCACGATCATAGTCATTATTCCGCTCATCATTTCGATCTCTGTAACCTCCTCCTCCACCACGGCCACCTCTGCCACGACCTAAACATATTCATTAATATCAAAATATTTAGAAAATAATAAGAAAACATACCCCTGCCGCGCCCCCGTGCGCCAAACCTACGGCTATCATCACCACCACCGCCATCTTGATTATAATCACCACTATGTCCATTCTCGTAGCCATTCGTACCGCTCGCATAATTATAGTTACCATTTCCAAAACCTTTGCCGGTCGTCTAGCCGCCAATCAAAAACAAACATAACCTCAAATAAATCTGATACTATGCGTAGAGACAACTAACAAATCCATATTGATATAATAACGAATTTAGCAAGAAGAAGAATAAATTCAAATTCTTACACTGAATAAAACCACTTACCTCTTCACTATCGTCTCCCCATTCAGACATTTTTTTTGCACCTGAAACGGAGATTTTTGAGCGTGCTTTAAAAACTTGCGCTTTGTGGTTATTCATTCCTCCTCTAACTTCACGAGGCTGGTTATTATAATTCGTATTATTATTATTTTTACGATTCATTTTTTCTTTAGATAAAATTTTGAAGTAAAAAAATCTGCTGTTCTTGACACAAGTCGCTTAAAATGCTTAGCTAGGTCCTTTCAATTCAGCATTAATTTTCTTGTTTATACGCCGAACCCTGAGTCGGCTTTTACAAGAGGCGATATTCACATTAATTTGAAAAGAACATGACCCACACGCAATGTCAGAGGAGTGATTCAAAGCGAAGTAATAAAATGTATTACAGTAATGGATACATTTTTGGTAAACGATAATAAAGGCTCCATGACGAGAACAATGTAAACTTACAAAAAATATATATCTTTAAAAAACAAAAGTATTTCTGATTCTGGAATCAAAACAAAAGATCAGGTTAAAAATAATAGCTTGAGTTTCCATGGTCCTCGTTTTCATATTTCAGATGAAAAAATATTAAGTGTACCATCACAGACGATACCCAAATAAAATCCATAAGCAAATATATCGAAAACCTCGAACAAATTTCAATTATTTGAAACTGATTTCGCTCTCGAATGAGTTTCAAAGGTAGTGATAAGAAAACTAGCATTCTGCCCATTTCGAGACCATAAGGATCGTCATAGAATCAACGACGTAGACCTAGGTTTTTTGAATAATATAAAATATAAACCGCATGCCATTTTTTACATAAAAAATGTCAGATATAAAACACGAAATAAATGGAACAAATATCAAATATGGGCATTTCCAAAATTAGAACAATGTCTAAATGTTCATTCAAATCGAATAAAAAACGAGTTACAGTATCTAGTCAGGACGACACACAGAGATAATCGACAGATTATCGAAATGTGAAAAATCGGGTACATTCGTAATTTCATATCGGTCATAAGATCAAAATCACACCATGAAATAAACAGTAAGAAAGGACATCCTAAGAAGAAATCGTATAAGAAGAACTTCACAATAAGATGACACTTTCATAAGATACTTGAATGATTGAATTAAATTGTCACAGGAATTGTGAAATTAATGATATATAACAGGCTTAATTTGCAGTTTTATCGCATTAATTTCTTTTGGTCTTTTATACAATCCTGTTCTATAAGAATTTTTTAATTCTTTCATGTTCGTAAGTTTTCTGCAATTAAATGATTCCCGTTAATTTGCCTTTCCAATAGATTTAGTGAACGCTTCTTTCTGTCAGAGCCATAGCTCAACGAAATAAAATGTGGGTAGAATGACAGCCACTCATAGGAGAGATTGTATTCTTATTCGTGTTGAGAAGCACGCATAAAACGAACTCTCCTCAAATGTCAGAACTGTGAAGTTCTCTTTCTGTGTATACCATTCTTTTCAATTCGGGCATGTGTTTCAATGTCCGACTCTCTTGTGGTAGGATATAATCAGAATTAAGGTTAAAAAAATTGTAATCCAATAAAGTCAAAGAAAAACAAAAGAACAGAATCGTTTGCACTTTGAAGGAAAAATTCAGAAATTGTACAAAATGGAAAGTGTTGGGAAAAATCGCTATGAACTTTTGTTCATGGACGATGATGTTACCGATCCATTAGATAATCCACCGACCAAGAAGAAGCAGCAGCAGCAGCAGATTAAGTCAGCTAATGGGGGAGCTTCCCAAAAGTCGAATGCAGCATCCACGACTAAGGCGCCAAAGCCCAAGAAGCAACCAAACCAAGCTGAAAAGGAAAATAAACCTTCAATGATGAATAAAAATGAGAACAATAAACGCGGGGCAGTAATTACTGGTAATGAAGTAGCAGCGAATGCTAAACAGCAACAAGGTGTGGTTGGAAATCTCAATCGCAAACGTAACGTGGGATCGGCTGGAACTTCTGAAATTCCTAGTCAAGGACGCAACGCCAATTTCAGACAGCAAAATGGCGAAAGTAGAGAAGTGCGTAATAACAGACGTAACACACGTGAAAATGGTTTGAACAATGCTGGAGGTCCGGTTACCGAAAACAGTGGTCAACAAAATCGTCAGTTCAGAGATCGTGGCGATAATCGCGGGCCAGGCAGGCAGCGAAATTTTGAGGGCGGCAACAACTATAATCGCGAATTCAGAGGAAAACGCGAATTCGACCGACAATCTGGATCTGATAAAACTGGTAGGTTGAGTAGGCGCGGACGCCTAAATATTTAATAGACCAAACGAAGCTCATAAACGCATGCAGTTAAATCCAAATCAAAATCAATGTATTTGTGAAAGCGTAAATTAGTAGGAGTGAAAAGTCATGTCAAAAATTTAAAAATATACTTTTCATAGTTTTTTGCTGCATAGCAAATACGAATGCGTCGCAGAGATCCATGAATACACGCGAATTTAGGTGGAATGAGTTAAGCAGAGTTCTACAGAATAAATCCATTTAAAATGATGAGCCCTTAAAAACAATTCCAATTGAAAATTCAAATATAATCGCAAAATATTTGTTATATTTTGAGGTTATGTATGCGAGGTTACGCTAAGAAAAGTAGCCCCTTTGTTAATAGGCAAGATTTTTTCTGTGTGGTGGATTGCTACTCGTGTTATGTGGCGTAGTTAACTTTTTTGAAATTATACTTGAATTGTACTATGAATCGAGTGAAGAAAGGGGAGCAGTTTCTTTCATACTACCACCCTCATACTTCGTCACCAGCTTGTCTCATACTAATAACTTGCCTCATACCTCACAATAAGTGAATATTATCAATAAAAGCATTCCTTCTCCCAGTCTATGTCTGTGTCTGGACGCATATCCAGAATTGGAATCGGAGTTTATATTTATCTTGGCATTATTTCCTTGTGTTACAACTCCATTAATAGTTCGAGTTCAGGCTTGTATTTACCCCTCTACTAGAGGAGTTAAAAAATCGCTATTTGACCAGCCCAACTGTTTTTCTATTACTCCTAAGTTTATACAGGTGCCCATAGCATCTATACGTTTTTGAGCTCCTCAAGCTATTTTCGCACACTCATTCAGAGACTGAAATATAATGATAAAACCTTCAGAGCATACATATGTATACAACATATATTTATCTGGTTATTTCGGGCGGTTTCAGGTGTGAAAGCAGTCGACAAGCGTGATGGCGCTGGCGCACACAATTGGGGATCTATCAAGGAAGCCATTGATGACAATAAAACGAATGATTCTACTACTGAAGGTGCCAATTACATTGAAAAAACCGAAGAACCTGGTAATGACCAAGCTGAACAGACTGTGATTGAGGAGGAAGCCAAAGAGCTGACACTAGACGAATGGAAAGCACAGAAACAGCAAAGGGCTAAACCACAGTTCAATATACGTAAAGCAGGGGAAGGTAAGATTTTAATATAAGACCCTGTGCAACCTAAAGCCATAACAAAAGTACGTTTTCTTCAACTTTTTTCTTTGACAAATTTTATACTGCAAGTGTAGCGTAACGTGTTTGAGCTTAAAAACAAAGCTTGGCATTTTGGACTCATTTGGACTCAGTATACGATGTGGGTTTTGGATATTAGTAAACGATCAAACATTTTAGTTACTGAATATCATTCCATGATTGTATATAAACATATTTACTCTTTGCGCTCCGCTGCGATACGCTTTCAATGGCCTACGCTGTTCAACTATTTACTATTTACGCTCAACTACGCTCATTTACATAGGATATTTATTTATTATGCTATGATAACACTAGCTAATTTGAATCTTACTCGAATTCTTTTTAATTCACAGGCGAAGACACATCACAATGGAAAAAAATGATAGCATTGAATAATACAAAGAAGAAGGACAATGAAAGCGAAGAGGAACTTGAATATGATCCTGCCATGTATCCGCAACGAGTAGGTCGACAACAACGTTTGCTCGATATACAATTCAATTTTAATGACGGACGTCGTGGTGGATTTGGCGGACGGGGTCGCGGACGTGGTGGTGGGCAACGATCAGATGGTTCACGAACTGGCTTTGGTGGTGGAGAACGTGGAGGACGTAACGATCCAAACGGTGAACGAAATTCCACGGGTGGGTTTGGTCAACGTGGAGGTTTTGATGGAGCAAGAAACGGACGTGGCGGCGGTATGGGAGCCAATAAGTCACGCAATTTTGTTGGAGACAAACAGCAACACGCTCCTAAAGTCAACGATGAACGTCAATTCCCAACACTGGCTTAAACATTTCAAAGACTAAAAGAAGCCAGATTTAAAGAATATGAAAAGAAGAAATATCAAAGAAACGAAACGCAAAACAAGAAAAGGTTCGATTTTAACATTATTAAATAACAGGAAATATTTAATATTTAAAAAATTATAAAAACCACGAGCAAATTAATGCAACTATTAACAATATACAAATACTCACAACATATTCATTAAAAGCAACATAAATCTTTGGGAAACAGCAGAATGTAAATATCTTATCGGGTGGTTTTTTACCGCTAAAGAGAGAGAAAGCTGAAATTACGTAATCAATTCGGTCTATGGAATTAAAAACAAAAAATCGAAAATTAAAGTCTGGACTTTTTATATTGAGTAAAGCCTCCACACAAACGTTTACGACCAAGATCCAACAAACATCATCGCAATAAATTTTTTTTCAGTAGCGTATTAATAATGAATTATAAAACTTCTCAATTATTCTCCAAAAAATGTGAAACAGGAAGGAAATGGAAGAATTTGCCACGAACCTGCTACGAGAACTTCGAACTGTTTATACAAAAACTTTATATCCGGAAATTATTTTAAATGATCCGTAAACGATATAATAATACAAAAACATTTGTCTGAGTTTTTAATGTATAAATAAAAATGAATTAATAAATTTTAAACGATAACAAATATTGGTTGTTCAAATGACTAATCTTCTTTATTAATATTTTCAATTTAGCAGTGAGAAATGTAAGTTTGAAAGTACTTTCACCGAACTCTGCTTACAGGAAAAATATTTATAAATTACGCTATATGCGAGAATTTATACTAATTTTTTCCTTCTGATTGCAACGCATTCAAGGAGACGAGGAACGAATTTGCATCCTAAATAGAATTGAATAGGGCTAAAATGTGAAGATAATTGAAAATAATTCCCGTTATTCTTTGTCAAATTTTATTTAGAAACAAACCCGTTTCGGCGAGGTAGCGTCAGTTCCTTTTTTCGCCCACTTTCGAGAATTGGTTTGTCTACAAACCAAATCTAGCAAAGGATAACGGAAATATTTCAATTATCTTTACATTTTAGCCCTATTCAATTCTATTTAGAATTCCAAACGAAAATCAATAAAATAGATGTATTTCAAACCGTTTATATGCTAATCAGTGTTTATATCTTAATCTCAATTCTCATTCGAGTTCACCGTGTAGTGACGATCTCAGTTAAAGTAGGACGGATAGCTATACCGTTGATATGGCCCACCAAGGTGGTCGCGGGGTACAATTGGATGACCAGCACGACCTCTTCTTAAAACCATTACACGTTTATGAATAAAGATAACTAGCTTGCAGCTCATTTTGAACTCGAAAAACGTATTTAAAGCTAAAATGGTATTTTCAAATTTATTGACGCTTTTTAATTAGAACTCATCATTATGTATTACCGACGCAGGGTACAACAAATTCGACCAAATTGTGTTTTTACAAGTTTATACGTCTTACATCTCGATGAACTGAATTGATTAGGTGGTATTGACTACCAGGAGAGAAGCCCGCTGAATATTAATAAATCGGGAAATTTGATAGACCACTTGTTCTCAAACGTTACTGATAATCGCAGCCAATTTTACCTTGAACAACTTCACTTTAAAAGTTTATACGATATAATTATATATATACAAGAAGTTATTTGTAAGTAAAGTTTTGTCAGGCCTTTTCCTGCAATACGGTAGCGAGGGATATTAAACTATATGTACACATTTATATTACATTTTCAAATTAAATTTGAAACTTTACTGAATAAATGCAATTATTTGGTGTAACATTGAGCACAAACACACATTTCGTCCAACATGGTCTCAATATAACGGAATTATAACCTCAAAAATTCGAATGTTTCGTCCTAAAGAACGCTTGACATTGTTTAGCGGACGATTTAAGATTTGAATGGACGGTTTAAAGGACTAATGCTTCATATATTTTTATAGCTCTCTATTCTAGTCGAAATGGCATTCAATTTGGGATTTATGAATCAAAAATATTCTACATACCTTTTATTTATTCGTTGTTTGCTGATATGCCAATATTCGGAAAGCAGAATGACTACTCCGTTGTAATATTTCGAAATATTGAGGAAACAAATTAATTGATTAAAATAAAAAAACGACTTTCTTGATATTTGAAATCACTAAACTACACCGACCAGCCTCACTGACGCATAATTAACGAATAATAAATTTGACGAAGCGAGGAAAATCGTGAACGCCTCAACAAATCTCTGTGTTGCATAGAGATAGCGGTACTTTTTAAAATTGCTTTATAGGATATTGCTTCATGCCACACAATCCAAAATCCAAATTTCGTGAAATTTATATCGTCGTGAAAATTATGAGCGGAAGTAAATAATTTGAGAATATCCTGTTCATATGATTTTGATCATTAAACCATGTGACCATGAATATGTGATCCGAAAATAATAAATTTTTAAGTTTTCACGTGATTCTCTAGCCCAGAAATCACGGTTATTATTTCTTGAATTTTATCTAATTTGGCTTGATTTCATTTTATTTTCTTGGATATATTCTTTGACAAAATTGAGAAACAAGAGCAACTTACACTCATTTTAGTATTCTAGTACTCATCTTGTACTCACTTCGCTTTTTATGAAGAGTAAAAGAAAAGTATTAAAATTTTATCTGTAGTCAAGGTGAAGCATAAAATTATTGACGAATAAGTAGAAAAGAATCTACATTACGCTAGTTTGTAGACTGCATTAAAAATTAAAACCATATATTAAATACACGATTTATATGTAAATATAAATCATATACTAAAAGACTATTTATATTTAAAGATCGCATTTTTTTACTTTCGTAAACTCTATTGATGCGAGCTATTAGATTTCCGTAATTTGCTTTATATATTATTAATGAAAAAACATACGAATGGAAAATTAGTGAATGAATAATTTTGTGCTACACCGAAATTGTTAGCTTGATGAAACAAATTCTGAGAACTAGAAAAAACAATTGATTTCAGTGGTATCAGGTTTTTGTCGTAGGTATTAGTTGACCTTGCAAGAAGACTAAAAATCACTCGGTAGTAACTATATCCTCGCAGCCATTCACCGCCAGATGGCGTAAACTATTTTGCAGAATTGTCATATCAAAAGATATTGTTCTTTCCAAAGAGTTTATACATAGAGTAAGAAACATCTGTTTCTTACTCTATGGTTTATATAAGTTGTTCTTTCTATCTAATTCTAAAAACATTTTTGAATTAACTTAAGTATTTTTTTTAAATATTGGTTTATTTTATTCAATTATTATTTATGAGAGGCTTACAAATGGTTTTTATTGTATCTTAAAATTTGTTAGAATCGTTAGAATCTGTAAAGTGCACGTTTGAATAGGTTTTCATATCAGTTCTGTTTCTAAGGAAAGTATACCCATAAGGATATTTCGTCTTTTACGAACTCATGAATTCGATTTGCATTTTGAATATATTCGCACAAAAATTTACGTTGAGTCGAAACGAATTTGTCGAAGGACTTTTATTATTATGTGAGCAATTTTGCTCGCTTCTATAAAATATATATGCGTGCTTATACGTTTATATAATATAAGTATAAAATACGTACAAATTTATTTGTGTTTTTCGATTTCTTTCTTTAGTTAGAAAATTCTATCATTGCTGTTTGGATTATTTTCGACTTAAATATAAATATTGTTATTGTTAAATACTCGATTTTGGAATAAAGAATTGAATGAATTTATGAATAAATTACTCCTGATTCTATACGGCAATTGAGTAAATCTTGTCATTCCCATCTTCGCCCTTTTCATCTTCATCAAATGGTCTTTGCGTTATTTTTACGAGTTTTTAATAAATAATCATTAGTTCGCAAACAAGATTGCCGTTATTACGCAAATTATGTTATGTCGGAGGCAATCTCGCAACGCAACTAATCGAAGGTGATGAAAATGAACATTTTGTTTTATAGAATCTTCTTTAGTTTTTTTATAATCCATAACTTCCTGTGGGTGGGAAAATTTCGTTTTTTCTTCGCTCTTTTACAATTTACGCATTTTGTATTAAATTTTTCTAAAAGTGAACTAAATAACCCACATTCATTATAAAAATTGATCGGTGGAACAATTTCATCATTTTTGAAAATTTTCCTTTTTTACACAAAATCCCCTAGATTAATTTAAAAACCATAAAGGCAATTTGTAGAAATTCTTCTAAATTTCGGACTTTATTACTTTTGGCAAGAATATTTGACCAGAATTTCCACCACAAGATCTGAAGAATGGATGTTTCTTGAAATTTCAATAAAACAGTAATTGCCTTTTCCTCTAAATATTAAACTCGAGAGGGGTTTAGTGCTTTCCATAAAGTATTTTTCCGAACTTCTATAAACTGAAGTTCAAATAAGAAATATTCTTCCTTCTCTTCTTCTTCTTCTTTGTTTAGAAGAATTTTAATTTTAAGAATTTAGGTCACGTCCTTTCCAAAAATTCGACTAATTTTGCAATAAATTAACAGGAAATGAGATTTAATTTTGAACTTTTAAATTTTGAGCTTTTTCTTTTCTTCCCGCTTGCCACTAAGATTTGATAACTACCTTGAAAGTCTTGAAAGTTCACAGATTTTTTTAAAAACTTTTTAGGAAGCCTTGGCAAACTGAATAACCGAACTCATGCGTATTACGTTGGCACCTATTGCCGTTGTCGTTGCCGTTTGTTTATTTGCCACAGTATCTTCCTTAATATTCGTCGTGATACCTTCGGAATTCGATGTCCTCGGGCATGGATCCTCGCTCATGTAAACCTTTCGTTTACGCAACGGCAGAGTCATGATATCGCGATCTGCCATCATCATATTTGAATCACTTTCAGGTGATGAAACTCGTTCCGGCGATTCAGTCGATGCACGTAACGGTGCAATGGCAGCTTCAACCTGACGTACGATAATCTCGTTGTTCAGAAGGGAAGGTCTAAATGAATAAGAAGTAAATCTCGGACAATTAAAATAATTCAACAAATTTGTTCAACAAAGTTCACTTACTCAAATTTCGGAACAGGAGCTGCGTAGCGCTTGTAATGTTCTACTAATTGGCTCGAGTCCTTAACGTTGTCGTAAGCAGTGTATTGATGGTGTTGTTGCTGTTGTTGTTGCTGCTGTTGCTCCTGTTGGAACTGCTGGTGATCACGCTGCTGCTGCTGCGAACGATGAAGTTGCATAATTTGTAAAGCCGCTTGCGTTTCAGGATCAGTTTCTTCGACTATGTTTACTTGGGACATGCGTGTGGCAATGCTGGCAGCCTCCAGTAAAGCTGGATTTATAGTTGGTTCTATACGCATTTGCTGGTGGTATTGAAATTGTGAGTTTTGGTCTTGATCGTGCTCAGCAACTTTCGTGCCGTGAGGCAATGACGACTGCATTATAAAGGAGTACGGAGCAGCGTCATTTTGCTGAAGTTGCTGAGGCTGATAGATGTCCTCACTGTTGCTGCAGCTGGTGGTAAGAACGTGTTGAGGCTGTGGCTGGTGCTGATTCTGGAGTACGCGTAAGTCCGTTGGGTTTTCATTTGATGACGGACCATAATCTTCGGTATCCATCGAAGTAATATATTGCTGGTTTCTAAAAGAAACAGAATCTTCAGTCTCATATAGAAAAGTTGTGGGTGGTGTTATTGTTGTAGATGGTGCACTCGGTGATGGCGGTATAGGAGTGATCGTTACTTCTTCCGTAACAGTTCCCTGTGAAGATATCGGACATATCGAAGGTGGCGGTGATATTGTATCGCTGGTAACACTACTATTTCCTTCAGTTTGACTTGTTTTAGGTTGAGTCAATTCTAGATATGGCTGCTGTTGCACATGGGATGTTGGCGAAAGTGGCGAAGCTGGTGCCGAGCTATTGGTACTACTGCCACTGGTGGCGATGTCTTTGCGTCCGTCATCTGACAAATTATTAGCATGACCCTTAATGTGCGCTTCCATCTCTTTCTTGTTTTTGAAAGTGTCATCACAAATTGTGCACTTATAGCATTTGGAACCGTAGTGTTGCATGCGGTGCAGTTTAAGCACGTGATTGTAACCGAATTCGCGCTGGCAGATATCGCACCGATAGGGTTTTTCGCCGGTATGAGTTCGCGAATGGACTTTGAGCTGCTTCGAGCAAGTGAAACCTTTGCCGCAGCCTTCTACGGGACATTTATAAGGCTTTTCACCGGTATGCGTGCGCATATGGATAACTAACTGACCGGACTGGATAAAGGTTTTATCGCAAAGCGTGCAACCGTGGGGCCGTTCGCCAGTATGAATGCGGTTGTGACGATGAAGCTTACCCGAATGTTCGAAAGCTCGATCACATACCTGACATTGATACGGACGCTCTTTGGTATGTATGCGTCGATGGACTTGCAGATTTTCCTTAACACTAAAAAGTTTATGACACCACTCGCACTCAAAAGGTCGCTCCCCAGTGTGAGTACGATAATGACGAATCTAGAAAAAAGGTGATAGAGGGAAAGTTAGAGAGAGTGAGAAAGAAAGAGAGAATGTAACTAAAAAGTAAACAGTTTTCATTCTACTCACCAGTCTTGCTGGCACAGCGAAGGTCTTCTGGCAAACATTACATCGATATGGGTCACCACCACCGCTGGCATTCGTTTTTATTAGAGGTTTCTTTGGTATTCCTAGCGAGATATCGATAATCATGTCGTCCAAGGGTTGGTCGTCCTTTACGTGAGATTTCGTGTGTGAGGTATGTGCTGATTTACTGCCGAACATCATACCACATTGGCCACATTTGAATTTTTGGCTGCTCGTATTTGATCTGTGAGGAGTAATGGTCACGCTGCTGGAGGACAACATGCTAGAGTTATTTGTGGTAGATGGAGCATGGCAAGGAGTGTTAGAACCAGTCGTCGTGAATATCGTAAGGGTGCTGGGAGGCAATTGCTCGGATTTGATTGTGTCCTTTGCATATGCCTGGTGGTTACGAAGAAGCACTTGGGTGCTATCAGATTGTAAATTGTTTTTCAGACTTGTCGGATATTGCTGATGGGCTGATACAGCAGAGGATATATTATTAATTTGATAATTTGGTGCAGAAGCTTGGAGCGAATGGGATTGCTGGTATTGATGCTGATGATGAGGTTGATGCATAAGTTGGGAATGATTGATAGATCCTGTTGATGTTGATGGCTCCGAAGTTGTGATAGAGGTACCATTACTCAACGGGGTACAAAATTGTGTCTGCGGTTGTTCCGTTTTCACAATTAGAGGCATTGATTGATAGTAAACCATTTTCGTAGGTGGATCTGAAATTTTATTTCAGAATGAAATATTATAAAATGAAATATTATAAAGGTGTTTTTGAAGAATTCGTTAAAATTAAGTAAACTTATATTTTCTGATACATCTGATACAAAAATGCCGCTTAGTGCGAATTAACCCAATTTATAAACACTCCCTAATCGCCCCCACTCCCTTCTCCTGCTTGATTACATTGGATTCCATAATAAAAATAAGGTGCATCGCGGCCTGCGAGGACATAAAAAAACACCCTTTCTAATTTTGTAAGGCGAGGGTCGCTCCCTTTCTCGCTCTGTTTTGAAGAAAGATAAAAGTACTTTTTTTTGGAAAGGTTTCGTTAGTTTCTAAGGAACCAAATAGAAACTAAACATCCCCAAATTTTTTTAGTTATACAAGATTTTAGAAAATATCCCTCGCAATGAAAGTGCCGGTGAGGTCGATGAATTCGATACCGTATCGTCAGAAACTTTCCTTTTCTATTGCCAACAAAATAACTCTCTTCCCGTCTTGCCTAACATCAGTTTCATTCAGTGACGAAACAATGCGAAAATGAAAATATGAAAAAGTGAGAGTTTGGCATAGCGCCGAAGTGAAAACTTGGAGGTGGTGAAGGAAAACCCCTCTCTCGCTCTCAAGCCGGCAACAAAGAAAACAACCCTCTCTGCCGTCACGTGAAGGACGTGACGTAGTCTCTCTTCCTCTTCGTCATTCAAATCAGCTTCAGAACGCATGTTTCTATAAGATGTTATGTACGCGTTATCGTTTATGTTTCAGTTGTGCGAATGCAATTGAATTTCTATTGCCTTCATTGTTGGCGTTGTTAATGTTGTTGTTGCTGTTAAGTTTTGCTTTTGGTTAATGAAAAAATTATATTTTATTCCGCTCCTCGTGAAAGGTTTTACGAGAATGGGCATGCTCTTTTCACCCTTAAGATATGCGGTACGAAAATTTCATCGACAACAACAACAACGAGAACAACGAGAACGATGATCACAACATCACCGCAGTGATAATATTGTTGTTGGGAATTCTTTGGTGTTGCCGGTGTTTCTGTTTATGCTTCTGTTTGTTTTTATCGCGTTACTTTCTTTCACTCTGCGATAGAGATTGTTAGGCAGGCAATTATTTGGATGTGAGGAAGTTTCGGGTAAGCATTTCTACCGTTCGTTGTTGTTGTTGTTTTTGTTTATCCGTTTGAAAGCTTCTTTGTTAGAAAAAGAAGCTTGGAGGAAGATTACTAGGCAGCATTTTGTTATGATTAAACAGAACAAAATGGCGTTTATTTTATTTCATCAAAAAGCAATTGATTTAATTTCAAATAAATTATTAATATTATCATTATTGAGCTTTATAAGGTTTAAAGTTTTTAAAAAATTGTCTCAATTGTCACATCAAATCACAATACTTTTATCAAAACCTTTTTAAAATTGCTTCTAAGAAAATTTTTTAAAAGATTGTTTTATAAAGCAAATATTTTTTCAAAACGTTTTTAGTTTGTTGATAAAATTTTACAAAACAGGTATTTTTAGACTCATTTAACCAACCCACCTTTTCCATTTTTTCTGGAGGCGGGTCTTTTTGAGACCCTTTTCTTATTGTTGTTGGATGTAATTTCTAATAAATCTGTCCCTGATTTGGACAAAACCTCTTTTAGCCAATTCCGTTTTGCGCACCAAGCCTTATCCTTGCCGATATCAGTCATTTTAAAGGACTAAGACTGCACCGAAGCTTTAGGATATCGATTTAAAAGCGAAAGAGATGATTGCAGTCTTTTGTCTCATGTCAGTCTATTTGATCTATGTTTTCATTTAAGTCTCCAATGGATTAAGACGGGCTTCCTTCATTAGGATCAACTCTATCTTAAGCAACATTTTGTAGTTTCTTTTGAAAACTTAAGTTGAAACATTTTAGGGTCTATGATTTCTCTTCTCCTTCCTCTTAGTTTTCTACAACTATTTGTGTAAGTTGAGTGCATTGCTCTTCTAGTCATCCATCCCCAAACATTCTAAGACAAATCGTTTTACGAAAGGGAAGATTTTTTGTATGTATCCATTATGGCTTTTTGGAAACCTCTTTTCAATATTTGGTATATATAATTAAACACACAAGCGCTTACTTCACTTTCTAATCAAAGAAAATTCTATAAAAAACGCTTATTTAATATTGCACAAAAATTTTGATTTTTTAAAACCATTTCCGAGGATCTCGAGTGGAGTGGAATTTTTTAATAATTTATTATTTTCAAAAGAACTTAAATCGAATTATTATTTCTTAAAACTACTCCATTCCATGTTCATTTCTTTTGTGTTTGAAATCACTTTCAATTAAAAAGTGTGTTTTCCTTAAAATTATTTTTCTTTTAATTTATTTGATTTTTTCTTGTATTAAGTTTTACATTGTTCCGCTTTTGTTTGTGTACGCGGTACAGTGTGGGTTGTGCATTTGAAAGTGGGCCAGCTACTATCGACCCGCCATCCCAAGAATATTCATCTAACCATCAAACACTTCCAAAAATTTCACTCATGCCATAGAAAATTTCCCAAAAGCTGGAAAATTATCAAAATCTGATTCAAAGTTCCCTTTCCGATGAAGGAAAAGATGTCATGCGGGCAATAGAACAAGAAGGCCTATATGGATTGTGAGTGAGAATGAGTAACAGCAGAGAGGGTGAGCAATTGCAGGGAGAATGAGTGCATGGTGTTTTCCATCTACAGCTGTTTTTCTCTGAAGAATTCGATGCGCGGCATAAATTTGTAGACCCAAAAAATTAACCGAGAACTTGAAAAAATTGGTCCCCTTACTGTTGGTGAGAGTAAAAATGGTTGGTGAGAGGAATAGACAATTTATAGAGGGAGTGCCGCAGAGTACGATTTGAGTACTTTGGAGATTTTCCAATTTACACATTTTCCAAATCGAAAAATGTTTTGTTGTCAAGCCTCCCTTGCCTTTTAAAACAGAAGGAAAGAAAATTAAACATAAGTAGCAAAGAAGAGAACTTATACTTCCGATGCTATCCTCATAATTCCATTACTATTTCGAGAATACTTAGAGCTTATATTCTCATAATTATTTTAAGATCCGTTTTTTAAACGGAAACTTAAAAGGCAGATGTTTGTAAAAGACTGAATGAAATATAAAATTTAAAGTAAGTCTCTCTTCAAAATCTTTATTTTATTAATCTTTTATAAATAGGTGTCACTCTATCCAAGCATCTTCTCATTCCAAGCCGCGATTATTTATTAATTCATAACTAAATTTATATTATTGGTATACTGCCGTTTTTTCTCTTTAACCAAGTAATAACCAAAACGTCATTAACCATTCTCAACAATAACCTTGCTGTAGCCAAACAAGTTTAGACCGTGAGGGTTATTCATAAAAATTAATTTGGAATGAAAATACGAAATTGTTTCCTTCCTTTCCGAGCAATTTCGATACGACATCGTTTTATGTTATCCACCGTCGTATCAGAAATGTCTCAGCGAAATAACGGTTTATTAACGAACGGTTTTGTGCTGTCGCTTCTTCTGCCGAAAACAAAGTGCGCAACCTCATCAGAGTTATTCGAATTCGGCTGGCCTCAACAAAAAATTTAAAGCACCGCGACGATTGCTGACGGTCAGAGACACGAGTATGCATACGACATGA
This sequence comes from Physocephala rufipes, assembly GCA_963966595.1. Lineage (NCBI taxonomy): Eukaryota > Metazoa > Arthropoda > Insecta > Diptera > Conopidae > Physocephala > Physocephala rufipes. The sequence goes on from OZ016502.1 coordinate 10,955,917, forward strand.
TTTCCCAAATGTTAATGAACTTAAACGCGTACTATTTTAAGCTAGATAATAAGAAGTTGGCAGAGGTAAGCGTCTGGAGAGGGAATCGATCAACATAGCGTGTTTGTGTCTGTATGTGTTCATTATGAATATTCTTAGAAAAACCACCAGCTAGACTAGAGCTTATAACAATGGTAAAAAAATATCCGAAGAAATTGGTTTCAACAAGAGCCAATTTTGTGGTGTTCGTTTTGACTTGGCCGCGTTCTAATTCGAAAAAATTAAGATATGGCTAAGGTTAAATTTCCAATGTTTTAGTTTAGAGATAAATCTAGTTTATTGATAATTTATTTTGCACACATACACAAATGCAAATGCTTATTTATCTAGTGGTAACGTCATAGGCTGCTTTCAATTTTATCGATAAATTAGTAAAAAAAACAAAATAGGGCCAAACTATATTTAGTTAATACTATTTCTAGCTATTTCCGTTTTTATAAGTCGAGAAGCGATGACATAAAATACAACAAAATCAGCTTAGATCTTTAATAAAAAAACCACTTCAAAACGTAAGAGAATATCGCAATCCAAAAACTGAGAAAAAAGAAATAAAAAAACATCAGAAAAAGCTGAAGGCAAAGACGAAGGAAGAGCCACACAAAATATATACGAAGAAACCACAGCCACTTCAAAATATGTAGCGCTCTGCCCCCAATATGGTGTATGCCGACCGCGGCGCACCGAGGTCAATGAACAATTCATTGAGATTGTTTTATTTTCTTATTTCCTTCTTTTTGTAGAATCGGCATTTGCCCCTCGGTAGTTGTGCCCTACACTAGTTGTTATTTACTTTCATTTATTTATACAAACATTTTCATCTGTAGAAAGGCAGAGGAGAGAGAAAGAGAGGGAGAGAAAGTGGAAAAGTATTAACATGTGTGTATTTTATATTTTTAAAACGAATCTCGCATACATTTCCAAAATTATCAAATTTTCTTAATTTTGTTCTAATACTTTATTATGTATTGTATCTGTATTTTCCGTAAATAACTGTTCCCATGAAGAATATCATGAATATTAGTGTAGTTGTGTACATTAGTCATACATACACACATATATTTACCGATTCTTTATAACTATTTTAACTTTTTATGCTTCTCGAACCTGATCAAATAATCGAGCCCCAAACCAACAATATGTAAAACGGTAATTCTCATTAAAAGCCGAGGCTGAGGTCTAAAAACAAAATCAACATTTGATTAGGCTCTTCTCGTCTTTCTTAACACTAAAATTTATACGTGCATATATTTCATGCTTACCCCACTTTATGTTCTGAAAAATTTAAATATTGTCCTAGGTCGCAAACACATTTATACAAAAATTTAATTTGCAATAAATTAATCTTTATACTCATATCGCTTTAATCAATAACAAAACTTACAGTAATCAACTGGCTTTTAAGATGTTACGCCGATAATCTAATATCTATAAGTTTTCATGCCAACATTTCCAAACACTGCTGAGTCGAAGCTTATTCTTCTATTCTTCAGTTGCTATTTCTTTTACTCTTTTTGAACAAAGTATTAAAATTTGTTTTTGCTGAGGATTTCGCAGAACCGGCGAACCGACCTTTTGTAAAAGGCAGAGTTGCCAATTCAAAAAAAAAAACAATAAAAAGAATTTAACCATTTTGCAATATTTTCAATCTTAGGCTATATTTCGAACCCGCTTATTCCGAATGTATTTAAGGTCCCTTGATTCTAACTGATAAGATTCACTAAATTTGTTTATTTAAATATATTTAAATACTGAATCTTGAATAAACCTTAATATTGCATAATAACTTTTGTATTTCGCGAGCAGGAAACTGAATTAACATATAAAACACCATATAGTGTCATGCTTTTCAGGATTGTAAATTGAATTCAGCCACTTTAAAGTAATATCTTATACCATTTAAGAAGAAACGCGTTTTTTCTTTGCAAAATTAAAACAAAATTAATTAGTAATTGCGCTTAATTTTTTTAAATGTTAAAAAAATTAAATTAATTATTAATTTTGGTAATAATTATTTAGTTATTGGCTTGCGATGATGAATTTTCGAATTTCCTGTTGACTTCAAGACCGATGTGATTTTTTAGCATTTGTTCTTACTTCAATATTAGTAAAGTCTGTTGGTTTTCATTCTCAGGAGGTTATTAATAAGAATCTCGAAGACCCTTATATAATGCGCATCACCCGTGGTACCGCTTTTAAGCCTTCGGTGAGGCCACGGAACCAGGGTGCATAGTTCATGGCTAGTGAACTCAGCATGCACACTGGTCACTGCCATTTTGTTGCCCACACTGCAACGGGACTGGCACCCGAAAGAAAACATACAAAGGGATTTTAATTAAATCGATATTACTTCTGCATACTCTTTACTTTATCATGAAAATTATTAATGCTTCTTACATATTCTTTAGCGAAATATAATTATTTCCAAATTTAGAGAATTAATTTCCCCTAAAGGTTTATTTCGAAAACGCAATCTTATAAAAAACCCGTGAGTTGATATCTCGGTATCTGTCGTTATAATATTTTATCGTTACAGCCTTCGTCTCGTTACTCATCGGTTCGGCCTTCTGGTTCGTATACTCAGCGTATCACATTGCCGCTGAGATGTGTCGAAAACTATTGCATTGCCGCCACGTGTAGTTCAAGTTCAATACTGCAGCACAACGAGCTGATGGCGCTGTTGTCATTGTTGTAGCTTCGTTTGCGCTGTATTCTAGCTTTTTTCTTCTGTTTTTTTTGCAGTATTTTTGCGTAGTTGACAACGGCAGCGCTGCGCACACGCTAGCAGCACAGTGGCCGCAGCACTTGCGAGCTTTGTTGGTTTTTATACTGTATTCTGAGCAGAGGAAGAAACACATTTTGTAGAGAACGTAAATCAGAGAGATTTTTTTGTTAAAAGTATGAGTGAATCATTAAAGGAATAATTATTTAAACCGCTACTAAATGCAATTGAATCAAATCGAAAATCAATGTTTATAAAAATTATAAAAAACAAATGGTTTAATCAAGAAAATTAATAGTTAAGGGTTAATAATGAAGTAATATTTGTATTCATATAAAAACACAGAGGGCAAAGAATTCCTTCCGAAAATCAACTCATCAACTTTTATCGCCAAAAATTCAAAATAATGTACAAAGGAAAATTTTTCGTACTTGATAGCAAAAAAAAAAAAAAAATAATAATAATATTAAATAACTGAAAAAAGGAATAAGAAACGCTGATATACTTCGCTGACAGTAACGGCATGGGAGAGGGGCACACAACGGAATCAACCTCATTCCCGTGCGGGTCAATGAACCTATCGACGATATTTTAACGTGCCAGCGTTTCAGACTCTAGAATAAGCTAAAGACTGTAGATACAGCAATAAGACCAACAACACCAATAATGCTTTAAGAGAAAAGCTAGCCGAAAATAAAAGAAAAAGAAAAGTGACGAAATGAAAAGAAATTCGAGCAATCCGAACGGCATGAAATGAAGCAAAGCCAACCTCAATACAAAATTATTGGTAAACGAAATGTCATTTTTTGGTGAGGATCTCTTAAATAAAATGAATTAATATTAGGTACAAAATACCATTGTGTGTATGATGTGCATGGCTATCTACGTTTGTATGTGAGGGTGTGAGAATACCGAGTGTGATAACGTGGCAAAAAAAGGAGGGATGGTAAAACAAAACTCAATTATATTAAGCACCTTTAAATGATCAAATAATTGAAGAAAGAATAGATAGATACTTCCCAAATTTAGCTCGAAGAACACTTAGGCAAATCCATGATTCTTTACTGATAAAAGACAAGGAGGACAACAACAATGTTATGAATACTAAAGATGAACCGGAGCCCGCACTGACCCGTATTAACGGTGAATGCATTGGATTTGATCACAATTTAATAAATCCATCTTGGAAAAATGGAGCTCGACTGATGCGGAACGTGATCAAACCCAAAAGTTATACCATATAGTTATACTAATTTACAATATTCGAAAATTTTAGAATTATGTAAAAAGTTATTTCAAAATAATCAAAAAATTTTATAGTTCTAAACATTCGAGTTAATTTTAACTTTGGTTAAATTCAATAATTCCATTTCTGAAAATAATATTCAAAACAAACGATATCGCAAGAGTTAAGAAATCAAAAAAATTATATCTGAGCTGTCCGGATCGACGAAATGCTAAGACTGCAGTCATCCTTGAACTCGCCAAATACTTGTCTAAGACAAAAAAAAACCTATGGTTGCAAACAGATTGAAAAAATGGAAACGCAAGCAATACAAAAAAGTTCTCAATTAAAAAGTAACGGAATCAATGAATAATAATGTTTTTGTGCGATTAAATTTTAGAGACAAAAATGAAATTTAAAGGTTAAAAATTTGGTAATTTTGATTGAACAGCAACAATGCACGACAAACACAAGTGCCGTTTGGAGATTCGTATTGCTCGTTTTATTCTGGGGCCCAAAAAAATTGTTTTGTTGTTTTTTTTTGACGTGCTTTAAAAATTTGAACAAAAAAATTACGTCTGTAGCAACGGAAGATTTTAAAAGGCGTCTATGCTTTTATCAAAAGCACCCTTCATCCCACCTTTCTTCTCAACCGCTTGAATGATTGCCTTGATCGACGAGTATCTTGGTTTATGTTTTTTCAAACGCAATTGTACGGCATGCATGCATTCGTTCCTTTTCGCTGTCTCTGCTTACTCTCTGCTTTGCGCCTCCGCTCTACTTCTCTTGAGTCTAATACGAAATTTAATGGGGTAGGCAAAGTCATCTCTTGCAATATTTGCACTAACGTGAGCACCGAACGACGTGAACAATGACGACGAGATGGCCGTGACAAAGGTTCTCTCATGACCAACACTCACCCCCTTTTCAACGCTCGGAATACTATAAGAGCTATACGAGCCGAAAAACTCAAGGTTAGAAACCGGTTTGAGATGTGGAAAGCTTTATATTGAATTCGAAGCCGCGTCATTTGATGTGCGCAATTGTTTAATATTTAAAAAAAAACGAAAATTACAAATTTCTATGTTATAATCATATCATTGCAGCTTTCAGGAAATCGATCTATATCCTCCTAAGTGATCTCTAAAACCATTGATATTTATTTTCGACGTAAACCTTGACCGACCTTGGTCGGTCATGGCCTTGGTCATGCTCCTTACTTAACGTCAGTAAGAGAATTTAATTTTAACGTATTAATTTTGACAACTTTTATGGAGAAAAGACAGAAAAATACACATTTGCTGTTTGCATTCGTTTTCGATCAAACGTCCGCCGGACTGTATATAAAAATCATCAGCTGGTGATAGCAATAAAAAATAAATTTCGAAGGTCATGATTTTTGTTGTATGAAAGAAATGTTATAACACAAAACAAACAGCTTCTACTGCCCGTTAGGGTACACGTAGAATATTGTGCATTGAAATATATAAAATAAAGGGTATCAAATTTCGTGAATGTAAATGCAAAAATTAGACTGATCGTGGAATATATTTTTATTGTAATTATTATTTTTATTTTGGTTCTGATTGCTGTTTTTTTTTTTGTCTTTCATTTTGATTGAATTTTTATTACAGAATATTCTTAATCCGTTTGCAGATAACAAATTTTTTGGAATTTTATTGTATAAACGCTAGGACTGTCTCACAAACGTTGCTTTATGAAAGATACTCGTATGGGAACTTTTTAACAAACACATAATAAACTTTTAACGGAGTCTAATCAAGAACGAACGTTGCTCTAAAAGACCAATAAGGTCCAGTTCCTTAATTTTTTTGTCATTGAAGACATTTTGTCTTGAAGTAGTTCAGGTTGTAATATTTTTGACACTACCGTGGGTGTTTTATCGCAGCGGACCAATAAATTCTAACAACATTCAGTGTTTCGGTAGTTTGCCTATTTAATTTATTTACCATATCCGTTAGTACCTTTACTACCACATAAAATTTGACTAAAACTAGTACAAAGGATTTGCAATTACAGAAGCTTTACAAAATTTTCAAGGTTGTTCATTCGCGAGCTTCACTTTCATAAAAATTGTAAGCATTTTCTGAAGATTTGGCGTTTCTTGGAGCGTAAAGAATGATCAGGATCGCGTCTTTCGGACAAATCGAATATTATTCTTTCGAAATTTATCGAAATATTAGAAATATATGTAAAATATTTATGACCAAATTGGCCCACCAATTCTTACAACGTTGGTAAATGCTTGAAATTAAATTATCTTCAGATCATTTTATTTAAATGTAGACATAACTTCATAACTTGCTAAATATAGTTTAAGTCAAATCAGTCTAGACAATAACGCGACATTGATATTAATTCGCAAATTCGAAATTTCAAATTTCTTATACAATGGACACCTCTAGCACATAGCTGATATATCACGATTTTTTTTGAGAAACGTGTTGCTACAATTCTATAATAATTGTAGAAACGGTTCTTAAAATATATATGGACTTACCAAAGAAATAAAATCGTTCTTTCCGTCCAGACTTTATAAATCCAGGTTACTTTTGTTGCCAACAATCATTACATCATCCATATATATCTGGAGAAAAGTCCTACCCGATCCAGTAAATAAAAAATGATAACTTTTCGCGTACGATACTGAAAAAAACTGTTAGTTTCAATTGAAAAGTGAATTAATTCAGCGAGCGATCGAATGAAATAAGTTATTATCTTTTCTTCATAACTTTCTACTTAGAAATAGAATTGAACCCTAAGGGAAATATCAAAAAGTTGCTTTCGCGCAAACGCTTTGCAACAACAAAATTATAAAGAAACTTTTATACGGTGGTTAAACCTACTCGTTAGGCTATTAGAGATGGTTCGTACACGTACGTATGCGCGCATGAGTGTGTGTATGTGATGTGTTTGTCTATGAGCATAGATTTTTAAGTGATAAACGCCAAGAAAATTTGTTTGTGCTTTTGATTTTCTAAGAGGCGATCACTCTCACTAAATTTCTCACTAAGCTATTTATTCGTGTTTCCGCTAATACTTACGCACTTACTACTGCTGCTGCTGCTGCTGCCGCCGCTTAGTTAGCTTTTGTGCGTCTTTTCCACAACTTTTGACAAGAAACTTTTTCTTAATTGTTGGCCTTTCTATTGTTGTTGCTGTTGTTGTTATTGCTATTTACTTGACATTGGCCGGGGCTGTATTTGTTGGTATTGTTATCGACTGGTAACACTATAAACAATATTGACCTAGGTTTTTTATGCTGCCTCCGTCGCTGTAATTGCAGACAGCGCCCGCTCGCACTATGGTCAATAGCGGTATAAAAAACAGAGCTCTACAACGCGCTTTCGATGCTAACGCTCCTTAAGAAGGGGATTATGTAATTAGGAGCCGCGAACCTTAGGAAACTTTCTAGGTCTTTGTACCACGGACTGTCAGAGCATTCAAAAAGAATTAAAGCAGTTTCACAAACCGTTTCACTTTTTTTTATCCAACGAGTTCAGGCCACGAAAAGGAATTGCGCAGGCCAAACAAAATGTATTTTATTGAATTCTTCGACGAATTGATACCAGAAACAAATTGTTGTTCACTCGAAACTTTATGTCATTTATTTATTTTGTGTTTCACTTTAATGAATTATAATTAATTTATTAAGCTTAATTAATTTTAATTAAAAATAAAATGAAAAAGTTAATTTAAATATTCTATAACAGTTGGTTACACTCAATTCATAAAATTCTCAACTGAAATTTCCCTTTCTTTTTCAATATTTCTTTTTCTTTTTGTTTAAGATAAAACATTACTTTATATACTTGCTCTTCTTCTTCTTCTAGCACATTAATTAATTAACAGTTATTTATTTATAATATGACAAAAATTAAATTTTTTTTTGCTTTAATAATTAATTTCACATAATATTAATTTTTGTTTCAGTCACAACAGACGAGAAGCTTCTGGCTGTTACCACGTTGCTCGCTGATTGAGAAATAATTCAAGCAAATGCCTCTATCATCAGCCATCAGCATTTTGTTCTAAGGCTGGCTGCGTGTGCGTATGTGTGTATTTGCAAGCGACGTGACGCCTTGGAGTTGAAGCAGACGTTAAAACTAAGCAGAGCTTCAGCGCTGTCGGAACGTCGCAGACGCAGCGAAGTTTACAAAAAGTTGAAAAAGAGAATGAGAAAGCTAGAGCTTACACCGGGTTTAGCGTAGGGCGTATGGTTGTTCGGTCGGGGTGGAGGTATATCTACACGTGCATGGACGTGTGTGTGCGTATGTGTACGTTTCTGTACACATACGCGTGTACGTGTTTGTATTTGTAGATCTGATTTGAGAATTATTACGCACACCTACGCGTCACTTTGTTTTCGTAGAAGTCATCCGCTGAGAACCTCCTCAACAATGTCGTTGTTGGCGTTGTTGTTTCGTGCTGCAGTTGTTGTACTTTTGCCAAAATTTTTCATTTTGGGTAGTCCATGGTCTTTTCGTTGTTGTTGTTGTACCTTGCAGAAATTTCGGCAATTCTTCTCCTCGTCTTCGTGCTTCTCTCTCTTGCTCTTGTTTAGCCCCCTCTTCTGGTTGGTATCTCTGAGTTACCTACTACTGTTTTCGGCTCGTTGTTTTTTTGGTGGTAACGCAACTTATTTACTGACTCAATAAAAATTTTATTATGATATCTCGTTTCTGTTCGGTCAGTTTTGTTTTATATTTTGTGTCAATGTTTTGCTTTTTAAGCAGAAGATTTCTTTAAATCCGAAGGAGGAGCTTTGAGTTAGGCTTACAAAGGGAGTTATTTTTAGGATTTCGTCAATAAAAAGGCCTTTGAAATGAGTTTGTATTCTTAGTTTCCTTAATCAAACGATTTAACTTCGGTTTCATTCTTTTTAATTTACCTAAACAAGATTTCTATTTCCTCCCAAGCTGTTCATTGTAAATATATGAGATGCTATATCAATCTAATAGATATTTTGCGTTAGTATCTATAATTATGTCATATTTACCTTTTACACGCTTGATATTTTTTCATTGAATCTTATCTCGAACTCAATTTTCAATTCACCTCGTACCAAACGCCGGCATTTTTTATTAATTTTGTTCTTCTTGTGCACACATTTCAGTTGTTTTTGCAACGAATTTCACTCTCTCGCGAAATGTCAGGCACAACACATTTCATCAAATTTAATCAATTACGGCAGGGTCAACAGCTGCCACCAATAGTGTTTGTAACAAAAGCAGTAGCAGCAACGTTCACGATTACTATGTGAGGAGCAGCCATATTAGCTGGAACATCAACTGAGGTAACCAATAATTCTATGATATTGACAATGATATTTTACACAAATACGAAAACGCTTTCAACTACAACCACCCAACGCCACCCTATCGCATCCTATCCCTTTTCTCAAGGCAACAAAGTTTTGCCAACCTCATGAAGCACAAATGTAAAGCTGCGTAGCTGTTATCGTAGTTGTTGTAGCCTCTGACGTCGCTAAAGCATTTTACATTGTTCACTAAATACATGCGAAAATACTCAACATGATACTGCTGCCACTGCTGGCATTGTCGCTCTCGTTGTCTCTGCTATATAGCTGCAGCTGTTCGTGCTGGCTCTTTCTGCTTTTGGTTGCCATTTAGTAGCAGCAATAAGAACAACAACAAACACCACCCGATCAACAACAAATACAAACTTCGTTCTCGTAAACTGTTGCGAGCCCTCCTTCCATCCTTCCTTTCTCGACTATTTTAATGCCTTTCACTGCGCTCAACTGACATTGGCAAAGCACGTGGCGGCAATGCAACAGTTTTCGACTTGAGCGGCAATGCAATGTAATTTTTAAATAAATGGTAATCGTCATGATGACGATTATCGTCATCGTAGTCATCGTCATTCATATCTTCATTAGTGTGTATTAAACAAGAGTATATTGGGTCGTTTTCGTTCGTGTCAGTATTCGCAAATGACGAAGACAACTTTTTTATTTGTGTTGTTTTTGGACATTAATGCATCTGTTTTATTGCATGAAGTTGTTGCTGTTGTTTTTAAATTGCTGTAGCTTTTTTTATACTAATTGAGGGATGATAATGCAGTTTTCCTTCTCGTGTGCACACATTCTTGCAGGCGCAATGTTCCTCATGTGTATATGTGAGTAGGCGTGTGTGTGTTTTGTTTTTCATACTTGACTATCTGTCAGACCTGCCTGAATATTCATATCAAATATTTTAATTTTTCGAAGTTTTTACTTATTAGGTTGTCCCAACATATTTTGTATATATATCTAGTATATATATTATATTTATAATACACATAATAAGAAGAGAAAATAATACTTGTTGGGTCCGAAAAGAAATTTGATCTTTTATATGTTTCTTTTTTAGAAGTGAAATAAATTCAAGTGAAGTGAAATTAAATGAAATAAAATGGAATTAGCAAAAATAAATAGATAAACTATTCTTAAGTTTGGAAAAATAATAAATATAACAATAACAACAAACGTTTTATTTTAACTGCTTTAAAATATATAAATAATTATTTCTTGCCTTTTAGAGCCTTTACGGTGATTAGTATCTTTCGAATTAATATTTAAGGAAGTCGAACAAGATATTTACGATCGTCTACCGTATAAGCACAAGCTATTAAATTTCTAGCGTTAACAGGAAAACCTGTTGTTGTTTACCATCGGATGATTATCCAGAATCCATTCGACGATAATCGCTTCATTCACCTGACTTTCCAATGGTCGCTTATCATTTTTGTGTATTGACAAAAACACATGCTGTGAAACATTGGTTGGTAGCTCGTAGTTAGTATTTTTACCAGATTAGAAATGCTTTAACGAATATTCCGAAATTGCTAAAAATTATTACATCAAATCTCGGTATTGAGGCCTAGAGTTTAAATTCTGGTGCAGTAGGGGATAAATTCTGATCAAAGCATTTACCAATTGTTTCTCTTGTATCAATGAAACAGAGCAATTTTTTCAGTCTCCATCGGATTCAGTTTCCAAGGGTGTTAAACATTATAAAACCAAATAGTACGGGCGTAGCACGCCCACTGTTATACCGTACCATGTGTGCCCTTTTTTGAGAAAGGTTGTGTTGGAGATGAGCAAGCAGACCTAAGTTAACCAAGAAATTCATTATTAAAAGAGGTGTGTTATGTCCACTACTTTTTGGATTCAAGCCATACATTCTTATATTACGGGTGTAGGGTGTATGAGTTTCGACGAGACCGAGGTTAGCGTTCTTATTTATTATTATTAATTATATTGGTGACTATTATTTTTAAAACGCTTTAATTAGGTTGCTTTCAATCCTGTTCGTGTCAAATTTTAAAACCTATTTCAAATAAACTTAATCATAAACACATCTTAACGACTTCTTACTTTAAGACGAAAAATTTGGGCCCGCTTTCGAAAAAACTTTAAAATATTCATCCAGACGATCAAAATTTAAACTATAGCTTAGGTTTGGATGACAATGCAATAATAAGCATTACCCAACAAGTTACGCCTATATATCTGCAGAAATTTGGAAGTTCATTTTTAAGGAGCTTCCCGAAACTTTAACCATAACTCATAATTGGATGACAATGTAGTGTAATCAATAAACTAATCACCCACGCCCACCGTAAAGAAAGAAAATATACCATTTTAAAGTGTCGATACGAACTTAGAATTGACCTTAAACCATCTTTCCGAAGAGCTATTGACTCGAAATTTGTGTCGCAGCTTAGAGCTGGACCTAGATTAAATGTAAACCAAAAACTAACCACCCAAGCCCACTTTGAGAGAATAAATTTGGTCCCTTTCAACACACATTTTAAAATCGATGTTAAACAAGCTCTCCGGTCGAGATTCCGGCCATCTTTAGAGCTGACTTGCAACGCGAATTAAAGCATAAACATCTGTATCCAGTCTGGGATATGAAAATCTAGAGAACTGCCTGCGTTAGATCTTAAAAAATATTTTCAAAATATCAAATTTATTTGAAATAAAAATGTATCAAGAAATGTTAGAAAAAGTGCGTGGTATTTATTTAATGTTTTGCATATATTGTCATTTGACAGTTTTCAGCAAGAGAAAGCTTTTGTAACAATCTCTTATATCATTCATAAATTCGTATCATTTTAAAAACTACGCATTATATAAAACATTTTATTGATTAACTTGTTATTATTAAAATACAATAAAAAGTCTATTAGTTTAAAAAGAGAAAGGAAATTTATAAGCCTCTATAACAATTCTGCGTCTGCTTCTTTTGTACGACACTATCTTATGATTTTAGTTCGTCGTGGTTTATTGGTTGATTCTTTTGCACGAAATACGAGCGCAAACGATGCGATTAAATTACATTATGGATAGTGTTTTGCAACACCTCTCTCACCCCCTCTTTTTCAAAATAAGTCAATCTTTCTCTCTATTCCTTGCCAGAGCGTGTATCAGTGCGTGTTCGTGTGTGCGCTTTTGCATCTTCCTCTCATTGTTTACCACTCAATGCAGCTCGGAGTGCAGTTCACTGACCCTGTACACGTGCCGCCAGTGCATTTGAGGTCTGCCTATTTCTAGTGTCGAAAACTATTGCATTGCCGCCTCGTAAACAACTTGCTTCGGCTTCTGTTCGATATGCGAAGGCAGTGTTCGGCTGGATGGCAACAAATACCTCCGCTATTCTGCAATCGTCGGGTTGTATTAACGGTGCGGGTGCCTGGCTGTCATCCCTATTTTTGCAGGCTTACATACTGCATCTTTTGGTCAATTTGTTTTCATTGAACTTACTGTTTCTCTTTGCGGCTGCTGTTGATGTTGTTAGTGTTGTCGTTGCTTATCTGTTGATGTTGATAAAGTATGATATGTTGTTAATGTTGATAAAGTAAATTATCTGACTCGAATTAATTCATAAATTGTTTACCGATATATTTGCCATTTTTTAGTAAACGTTAAGGCGTGGCTCACTTGCGGTCGCCGATCGCGATAATTTTTTTAAAAGTAAACTTGCTTCGGTTTATTAAAAATTACATGAAATTTAAATCCGTTTAAATCTTGATTCTGAAAAAAACAAATATAGAAATAAATAATATGGAAATATTAAATTGAAGACTGAGAAAGAGTTATTTATAAAAAATATATGCGTCAGTGTTTTACTGAAATTCAAATGTATTAAAATTAAACCAAACACATTACGTATGCGCACGTCATAAGCAGGCGTAATAGCGATATTTCCATAATTATTGAAAGCATTTCTTTTTAAATAACACTTTGTCTAAAATTTAATTATATCTCAATAAAAGTGTTTATAAATTTCTTAATAAACTAAATTAATAAAGGTGGCAGATGCCAAAGGTACGATATATTTGAATAAAATATCCTCGAAATTCGTAGAAAGAAGCTTTGAAATATTTTTGCTAAAGAAAAAAAATTGACAAATATTTTTTTAACTCAAACAATTTTTGAAATTACTAGATGAAATTCTATGGTGAAAACAGAAATGCGCGGCAAGTGTCTAAACAATAAACGAGTGAGAAGAAAATAAGCCACAAAAAAATTAAAAAAATTGGAAATAAAACATTCACCAAAAAGATAAATACACAACCAATAAGAATCAAAGCTTTGGGAGCAATGAACTGAGGAATTGAGAAAGTTTATTAACAGAGACCATGGTCACAATAAAATTACGTAACTAAAAAAGGAAATTCATAGATAACGTAAAAACTTGAATGGAGAATATAATGCGCGCGATAAGAATTATAAATCCTCCCGCGAATCCTTTCTCAAATATTTCTCCAATGTTTTCTAAAAAATAATTGATTATCATGTCATGAATTAGATTAGAATCAGAAATTAAAGAAAACGGTCGAATTGAAATATATAATATATAAGTTTATTATGTTTTGAATGAAGTACCCTGTATTTTATGCAAATTTTGCCCTGAGCCAGCTAAATCCCCTAGACCCTGCACTTTTCGCAGATACTTAAGAAGCTTCTGAAGCGGTCATTGCACCAAGTTCGGGCAAAAAGGGGTTGCTGCTATTTATGATAAGGATATAAGTTATTCGGGCTACTAATACGCAATCAATTATTTCAAAAATTTTATATAATATTGTAATTTTCTAATAATTAAGTTTGTTTAAATTGCAAATAAATTCGAAATTTGCTCCTAACTAAATTTGGTTTAAGAGATGTTAATTTCTATTATTATTTTCAATTGATCGTTTTCGCCCAAATCAATATATTTCAAGCCAGAGTTTTGACATTTACATAATGTTGGCTTTTTATGGTTGTGACCATCAATTCTTATGCTCTATCATGTTAAACGTAAATTAAGATAACTTGGGTTTTTTAATTTATTTGTTTATAATTAAAATTTGTTCCTGAAAGTATTAAGATTTTCCAGTTTTAAATTTCACATAAAGTCACTTGCTTGTCATTCTGCTAACAAAGATGAAAGGAAGGAAGTCAATTTTGTGGAAAAATAGAAAGAGGAGAGAGTGATATATGTTGGACATTGTGATACTTGAGACTCCAGTAGGAAGGTGTTTATATTTACTCTCTCCAAAAAACAACAAATTTCTATCGCTTTGGGTACACAGTACTGATTGGAGTTTCATGGTGGCTTGCCTCTCTAGCCACGTTGTAGACCATATTCATTAATTTTTCTATTACTACTTCGTTGGGAGTGCACTCCTTCTCAGAAAGACGAAATTATATGCTTTCCTTCATTACTATAGATTTTCCTACTTCCAGAAATGTTCCGATATTCAAATATAAAGGTTCATTGAACCTAAAGTTCATCTTAAAAGATATAAAAGCTTTACGAACTTTTGGTTAAGCCCTGCGCACTTCACATTACTCCGCTGAAGGGTAGTTTATGTTGGTCATAAGGCAGGAATTTTATGATTTTTGGAAGAAACTGGATAAGGAAGCAATTTGTGGGCATAGCCGCATCTTAAAGCAAATCAAAGGCAGGATCTATCTAAATTTATAAAGATAGTTAACCCAAATTGCTCGCTGAGCCCCGCGTTAATCGTTTTTTTACAGCTAGAGGTAAGAAAGTCATGTGTCCACTAAGACTCGTCGCTGTGGGCGTTTCAATAAAGCTCTTTGGAAGGAATTGATCGACTCGAGTTTGCATACGTGGAAAACTTTTATGCAATAGTAATTCATAACTGCCTAAGGTCGCCAATATATAAAGAAAATATCCGAATGGCAACCTTAATGTGATGTTCATGCAATATTAAGAGTGATGTAAACCTACATGATTATCAGTATGCACTGCACTGCACTGCTTTGATCATTATGGTTTAAATAATAATGCAATATATTTTGATATATATATATATATATATATATATATATATATATATATATATATATATATATATATATATATATATATATATATATATATATATATATATATATATATATATATATATATATATATATATATATATATATATATATATATATATATATATATATATATATATATATATATATATATATATATATATATATATATATATATATATATATATATATATATATATATATATATATATATATATATATATATATATATATATATATATATATATATATATATATATATATATATATATATATATATATATATATATATATATATATATATATATATATATATATATATATATATATATATATATATATATATATATATATATATATATATATATATATATATATATATATATATATATATATATATATATATATATATATATATATATATATATATATATATATATATATATATATATATATATATATATATATATATATATATATATATATATATATATATATATATATATATATATATATATATATATATATATATATATATATATATATATATATATATATATATATATATATATATATATATATATATATATATATATATATATATATATATATATATATATATATATATATATATATATATATATATATATATATATATATATATATATATATATATATATATATATATATATATATATATATATATATATATATATATATATATATATATATATATATATATATATAGAGAGAGAGAGAGAGAGAGAGAGAGAGAGAGAGTGATAAAAGCCCCAACTTTGTTTAATTACCCCTATATTTTATACCGAACAAATTATTGAATCTAAAAAATTATATAATCAATACAAAATTTTATTTTTCTCCAAAAATAAAGGGTTTCCCGTAAAGTCTTAAAAATAAATGAAAAGTTGCTCAATAAGCTTTCGAACAGTATTAATAACCTATGGGTATGTTTCTCTATTGAAGGTTAGGGCATATACCTTGAAATTATCTAATTTTGAAAGGTTATATCTCCGAAACTACCCGAGAGCGATAAAAATGATTGTTTTTCTTATTGAAATCCTTCACAAAAGCAGCAAAACAAGGAACAACAAAATGTTGGAGTTAGGCTACTATGTGAGTATTGTTCAAAAATGTGTTGTTTTTACTTCACAGAAGTGTACAGTAAAAAGCTAGTCGCAAACGTGTAAATGTTTTTTCGTAGAATTCATAACATTTATCAAATATTATTTCCCAAGTGTTTTTTCAAAACTTTTATCATTGTTAACTTTGAAACAGTTTGTGAAAATTTATACATCAATCAAAACTTACACCGCTCTAAGTTACTCGAAAACTCTTTATTAATCATATAGTGTAAAACTCTTTAAATATTTAACAAATTTTGGGTGAAGTAAAAATTTCAAATATGTCAAGTGTATGGATAACAAATGTTTGATAAAATTTATGTTTCACTAATGGTAAATTCATTGAGGCCGATAAATTATCAGTCTCCAAATTATTTTAGGTCTGTAAAAACAAGAAGTAAATGAACCAATTATATAGAGTGAGTTTGAGAAATAAATTTTTAACAACTATTATTATTTATCAATTTTATTAATCCTTTATCACCCTTTTTCTGAAGTTTGCCCCTTTTTCTGCATTTCTGATTGTATTCTTGGTTTCGACCGCCCTTAAAGCAGTCGAACAGTGTGACCACTGCATGCGTTCTGAACTATGCATCAACGAAACAGCTACTACGGTTCGCCAAATGGCGAATTCGCAAAAAATGGCGATATTACGTATATTGTTAGATCTTAAAATCCACGAGAATACTGTAATGTATGAACAACAATGAGTTGTATAAGAAGCATAGTCACATTTATGCTCCAGAATCGAACAAAAGCGTCGGATGTTTTTTGGATCGAAATAAAATGTTCAATAAAAACATAGAAAGGTAAAAAACATTTTCATTTTCCCCCAGATTGGTTATAAATAGTCCTGTGAGAAAGAAACTGGGACTTCAACAATTACAACCAGTAGATCAACCGTGTCCGAGCCGCCCGCCTCAAAATCTTAACGACATTATGCAAAGAACCCAAACAATCTTAACGGTAAAGCATAGGTATATCTACGAGACCTTTTCCATCTATATATTCTCCCATTTATCTGTTAATTTTTGAGAAATATATAAAATAACTTTTATTTCGTTCTAATGATTTCAAAGCTATAATGAAGACAAAAACAGACAGAATTACAACGAAAATCGTATTGTCCAATGGTCAATTAAAGCAAAAGAAAAATGTGGAGTACTTTATTCTTTTTAATTTTAGTCGATATTGTTATATAAATTTTAATAATAGAAATGTATTTTTATTAAAAATGTATCGAAAATATTTTCTTTATATTACTAAAGTTCAGGGTTTGGTGACGATAATAATTCCTCTTAAATTTTCCAGCATTTCGTTGGGTTTCCCAAACGATTTCCTAAGATTCTATTACATTTTATTTGAGTAAAATATGAATGCTGTTTGGGTGGCTTGAGTATTTTATTTCTAATGAATCAAATACAAGGGAAAGTAAACGATGAGTGCATAACACTAATACTACAGACCTTAAGAGCAAAATATTGTGTTATCCATCCTTGATAAAGGTAAATATATCCAAGAAAAAGATCCGTGATGGACTAATTTTAATAATAATAATTAATAATAATTAATAATTTTACGTTTTATTATTTTGAAATACGTGTTGTAAATATTTTAAGGTCGAAGTTAATTGTCAGATCTATGGATGTGATAACGCCATTCATATTAAAATGATAATTATGTATCACATAATTATGTATATAAATAATATGTATATGGTCGATGGTCGATTATCATTCTCGCGTAGTGAGGTAAGTAACGGTTTAGCTGATTTGCGCATGCCCACCGATTCAATGTTTGTTCGCTAATTACCATTTGTATTGAAATTACCGCGATCCACGATTACTTATGTTAATTGCTTGGCACCACCACCCCAACGTGTGCCGCAATCAACGCAATAAAACATTTGTATTTCATTAAAACAGCTAAAACTTGTACTTTCATTCATATTTCCTTTCATCGAGAGTACATTTTTTCTTCTCAACATCATTTGTATTATTAAGATTAGGATCAGTATTAGGAGAAGTGTTAGTATTGTACTCTAACGTACTATACTGCTATACTATTATATAATACTAATATTGTACACTCTCTTTAATATATAATTTCTTTGAAATTTGAACATTTTAAAAATATATGAACAGTTTCTCTTCCAACCGAGTATCGCTATAATTTTACTAGAATGGAATTATAAGGAGTCGTTTTCGGCAGCCTCACAAAATGCTGCAGGTTTTTCGAGAAATGATTGCTATCAAATCGTAAATTTTGATAAAGTAAAGATAATATTCTCGTTATGCTTTTAATGTAAATTTCCTTTTACTGATTTTATTAAATTTTGTTCAACGATATAGACTAAAATTAAGAAATCTATACACTTTTATTACAAACTTTTGTTTTTGTTTAATTTGATTTTCCGGGTATACGATTTCGGCTGCAGTTTTTGGGCGTCTTCTCAATTCATGTTTTTTATCTTCGTCGTATGATTCAGCGTTGTAAATTTTTAAAATTAATTTGACTTTACATAATATATGAAAATTATATCTAAGAAAAGAGATAAGATGTAGATGTAAAACATATCTCTTAAAATTACATACGTTATTCACTAAGGACGTTTAAGTTCTTTGTAAAAATTCGGTAAACCGTTAAGACTTGGAGGCGATTTGAACACGGTTGGTGCGTTGGCTGTGATTCTTGGAGCCGTAATATCATTCCCACAGGTCGGTTTATATCCAAACTGTAGGAAAAGATGGAAATTATAGTAAGCCATACAATAAATCCTTGGTTTTTTATTTTAAATTTATCTGGGTCATGAAAGTTCAAAAAATATTCGACGTTTTAGGTACTCACAAAATCTAGCACACACAGAGGAGCACAAATCTGATTATGGTTCATGTACATTTCTACATTACAGTATTCTCCCTTATCGCAAGATCCGACATTATTTGTGATATTGCCGTTTTTGCATATAACGTATTGCTTTGGGCTGAAGCAAGAGAATTTGATATTATCATCCTGTTTTCTAGAACACTTTTTACAATTGTCTTTACAGGGAATTTCAGATAATTTAGCATCCGTTTTCTTCACACAAATGGCTTTCGACGAAGTGCAAATTTCGCCAAACCCACATTTGTGTACCGTCTCTGTTAATGGATCCTCGCCTGTAAAGAAGATGTATGTATGTGCTCATATTTTAGAGTATTCCATATTTTATCGCGCTTTAACTTGTTTGATGGGATTTGATGTACAATTATTTGCGAACAAAATCCTGTCATTTATTGTAAAGTATGGTTTGTTTTCTCTGTCGCGTCTTAGAGGACATAAAAAGTCGTTTGCTGGAAATATTGCATTGTACACCGCAACAACACATCCTTCAAACCAAACGGCATAAGATATACATACTTACCATTTGGGCAAACATAATAAGCTGTTTCGTTGATGCATAGTGCATAATTGGTCATGCAGTACCCACACCGTTGGGCTTTACTTACGGTGGAAACGAGGAACACAATCAGAAATACAGATAAAGGGACAACCTTTGGAAAGGGGTTGATAAAGGGTTAAAGAAACTGTTAAATAATAATAGCACTTAAGAATTTCCTTAAGACAAGACTCACTCTGTATAATCGGTCCATTTAATTTTTATTTTTATAAACTCAAAATTAACAAAGCAGAGTTAAACTGAAATTAACACTGATCAATTTTGACCGGACTCTTTTTATATATAACCAAATTTCTATCAATGAAACGGAAATGTTAATCAAAAATTTCTTATCTACACACTTGATATATTTGAGATACTGCTTTTACATAAAATATTTTTAATGTTCAATGAGTCATACTTCAAAATTAATCGGTACTAATCTCTTTATTTTTGCTAATAAATCAAATCAATTTCTGATAAAAAATCATTTGAAAGCTTCAAACTGTATTGCTTTTTGTAGAATCTGATTTATATTGTGTATACAATCACATATTCTTTCCAAGAATTGGAATGAAAATAATTTTTAAAAAACACTTGAAAAGGAATAATTGATAGATCTTATAAGTTCCGTGAACAAAGCGTTAGTGGATCTAAAGATTACTTTCCTTATCCTAAATTTTCTTGGAATAAGTTATTATTGAAACATTTTAATGTGCGGTGCACAATTCATTTTCAGGTGCGTCGCCAAAATGTTAATACCAGTAAAATTTTGTATATCAAGGTTTTTACCTATCGATTATAAAACGGCTAATCGAGTTTTAGGATAAGTCATTAAATAACTGCTTGCGTTGATTTTCTGGGGAGGCGATTATCTATCAAAGCTGCTTAATTTTGTTCTAAATTTTTTTTTCTTTAAGTGGTTATCAACCCAACTAATACCGGGTCAGCTAATTTTTCGAATTCGGGAATTGCCAAGAAATTAAAAGATTTCTATTTTTTAAAAGAAAGCCGGCCATGGGAGAATATAAAAAAACTCAACAAAACTTTACAATAAAAATTATCCCTTAATTTCTTCTAAAGTTTGTTTTTATGGTTTGAAAGCAGCACCTTTCGCCTTCTTTTCATTCTATTAAGTACAATCTTTGTTTAGCGGGGAGTGACATATAAGTGATGTACAAACAATGTACAAACAATATACAGAAAAAATTTACAAAAAAAAAATATAAAATACAAGAAATTATCATACATTAGGCGTTGATAAATTTAAGATGAACAATTTCTTAGTTAGGCGCTAAATGGATGTTCGCGAATATTTATCTATGCTCACCGATTCTATTGACTTCCTATCAAATTTTTTCAGGATTGAAAAAAACACCGATAGGATTGATTTCCTATCAAATTTTTTATTCCTTGAAACTTCTTACGTTCCAAGAGTTCAAAAACTTTTCCTTCCCTCTGTTCTGATACATTAAGGTTAAGGAATTGTCATTATTGCTGTCATGATGGTATCACAACCAACATGCAAAACAAAGGACTGGTAACAGATTTTTCAGTAAATGAATTCATTGGTATTTCAAAAGTATCTGACTACATGCATTTCAAAGGTTCGGGTGAAGTATTGAAATTTTTGATATAATTTAAAACCGAAATGGTGTAATTTAATGGTGTTTGTATTAGTTTTGCAATAGTCACGTAACTGGTGTAGACTGACTGACCAGTGTATAGAAATTACTACTTTAGGACGTAAGGCATTCTGCATAGAACACAATCATACATTTATGTCGAGAAATGGAAGAATTTAGTTTACATATCTATGACTTACACCCTTACAGGATCAAATTAGTTCAAACTGAAGTGTCTTTGATCAGTCAATTACTTAAGACGCCAGAACGTCACTGATTGGTTTGTCTTAAAATTGTATTGTGTACTTATTGGATAACAATTTACATAATTATATTCTACTTATGGTTTCATCTTACACCTTTTTACATAATCGGATGGAATGGCAATTAATCATAATGTCGTAGCAAATAATATTCTTGAGTCTTGAGTTGTTTTACTAGATGTTTTATTAGTGCAGGATAGATAGTTGTTACATTTAATACTACTTACTAAAAGTTTGTTATAGAAAGGGGATCGAGCAATTGTTTCGCCAATTTTATACCAGTCATTAATAAAACATGTAGAACTTCATCATTACCATATCTAATCTTCTATTATATGTATATGCTATGCGTTTATATGTGTGTATTTCTTCGTTCTGTAGATTTATTTTGCCACAAGTCGCTCGGGAGACAACGACATTCCTACTTGATATCACGCATATTCAAAAAAAAAAAAACGGTTATAATATTCAAATTAACGCACAAATGACAAAATGCTACAGAAATTTTTAATTGTGTTTTTATCATGTTTTATAAGCAAAATATTTATTCTTTAAATTTAATTATTACCTTATTTTAACACTTCAATGAGAGTAGACAGCTACAAATGAGAGTGCAATAATGATTAAAGATATTAATGATTAATTTTATAGCGCATAATTTTTGAAAATTTGATTATTCTCATCATGACGTTTTAATTATAAAAATTTTTATTCTAAATTCAAATTTTAAAGTTATTAAGAGATGTTGCAATTAAATATCATCGGCTCATCCCCGTTTCAATATCAACGGTTTAGGCAACAGACACTGAACGGCACGAAAGAGAGAATAATACCTTTTCCTGGTTCAAACATTATGAGCGATTATTCGGAAATAAATAATTTGACGTAAAAAATTATGGCCAACGGTCTTGAAAAACATCGCACGTGATTAAAAAAAATTAAAAAAAAACATTATTTACGAATTTTGGATTAAATGTAGAAGCCATGAGGAAATACTTGCGAATATTTTACAGAGAATCGACGAAGCATACTTTTAATTAATATTATTATTTTAATAATTATTTATCATCATTAGATCATTCAAAAATTTTGAATGGTATAGTAAACCATAACATATATATACTGAACTGATCTTTAGGGCATAAGAACATCTAAAAAGATTTTAAAAGCTTAGGCGTTTCAATTCTAAAGCGATTTAAAAGTAAGTCTTATTCAAGGCACTTTTACTTCTAGCCTAATGAATAAATAATTGGGACAAAGTATGAAGTAAAACCCTATTACAGGACACTCCTCTCCTCTAAATGAATTTAGTGTATTTCAAATCCTCCCACCCTCCCGCCTCCCTCACCTTATTTCAAAATCTATTCAGGGTGCGAATTAAGCTCCAAATAATGAAACAACAAAATTTATGCTTATTCAAAACCCAAAAAGTACGCAAATAATGCCAAAATTTTTTAAATGAATTCCAATAATGTTGACATAAATTTGCTGGAAATATGGTATGAAGATTCTTAAGACTTAGTTTATAATTTAAATTGGGCCTTACTTCATTTAAAGTTAGTTCACAGCGTCATTATTTAAATATGAACGGATTGTTTATATCATTAAAAAAATTAATATTAGATAATACATTGAGTGAGGACGTTAACTTCAGCCTGGCCGAAGCTTATGTACCCTACACAAGTAATATAAAGTTATAGTTTCGCGGTATAGTGGGCGGAACGTGCTTTTTTATATATTACATTTCACTCAGCGAAAATCAGACATTAGGAACCGCAGGCGATCAGGGCTAGATCGAGGTAATTCTAAGAAAGAACATATACACTCCTATACCCACCATGCCTCCATTAATGCATTATAATCGAGAGTAAGTGAAATATACCATATCACTTCGGGTGTAGGATATAAAAAACAAACGTATATAGATAAGAAATCTTTTGATAAAATCTGTCTCGTTGAAGGCCATTTTGTCATCTATAAGAGAAGGTCGACACAAGTGACTCCATCTCAAATTAACTCTAAATTCAATCTGTTAACTTCAAGCATTTAGGAATTAAATCGAAATGGGTCAATTAAACAAAGTGAGTCTTAGGAATAAATTTGTGAGCAGTATTATTAGACAACTGTTTTATACATTTATTAACAATTTTTCAAAGCACGTTGTTTTCGTGGCGTTTCTTGCTGTGTTTTTGCTTTCGACTACCATAAAAGCGGCGAACTTGTGTGGTCAATGTATGAGCAACCTTGCATATTGCATCAACGAAACAGCTTACCACGTTTGTCCAAATGGTAAATATACATCCCTTAAAAGGTTTGTTATGGAAGCGTTGTGGGGGACGATTAACTATTTTTAGATTATATTTCTGTCGTCTAAGTCTCCAGTCTTAAGGTTTAAAACGTGGCACTGATAATGACTATCAAATCGGGTTTGTATTCAAACCAAATTTAGTAACAGATTACACAATTTCTTCTGCAAATACTTCAACATTCGATTCTGTAATTATCCAGAACGTTATGGAAATCAAGATAAAGAATACATGAAAAAAATGAGAACGTTCTAATACATTGGTAATACTACATTTTACAGGAAAAAATCCATTGAGAGAAACGGTACACCGGTGCGCCAGTGATGAGGTCTGCACATCATCCGAGGTCATCTGTGTGGAACGTAGTAAAACTTCCCCGGAAAAAATCCCTTGTATAGATGAATGCAATAAGTGCCCGGCGAGTGCTGAACCGAACAATAAATTTTCTTGCATCAGCAGAACGCAATACGTTTTATGCAATAACGGCGATCTTACGGATATTGTTGGATCTTGCAGTCCAGGCGAAAACTGCAATGTGCAGTTGTATAGAAAGCAGGGTAGCATTTGTGCTCCCGAATGTGTACTAAATTTCGTGAGTGTCTGGGTGTCAATATAATTAGAATATCTATTGGATTTATAAAAACCAGTAAAGATTCACAACAAAACAACTTAAAATATTTTGACTCTGGCTTCTTATAATTTTAATTTTCTTCCAGTTTGATTATAAATCGTCTTGTGAGAATGAGATCGCTACCTCAACAGTTCCGCCGAGCAAACCAACGGTGTCAACGCCACCCCCGAATCTTGACGGCTTGAGGGAGCAATGTGAAAAGAACATTCCGAACCCATACTCCGGTTACTTTTACATTAAAAACGTCGACGATCCTAATTGTAAAACGTAGGTTACGCTCTAATTTTTCACAATTCTTGTAATTCTCGAAGTTTTCGGGAGTACCTCATATCTTCTCCTTTTTTTCTTGGCAGTTATATTTATTGCGAAATTATATCAAATGAAATTAATTTCATGTTACTAAATTGCAACGAAAAATTCTTCGATGAAGATACCAAAGCATGTGTTGAGAAGAAACCTCAGAGCTGTAACGAAAATCGCGATTAGATCGGAAAGTGTTGTCGGAACCATATTGCAAATGACTTCATGTCTTCTTTTTTAACAAGACAAACGTGAAATATTTAAATAATATATAATTGAGAAGTTAATGTTTCCTCTCAAGAAGGTTTTAATCTTGGGTTAGTTTTTAATCTAGCAATAATTCATGTATACAAAACTTTTAAAAATAAATTCCCAATCTGATATTTACGCGGCTTGTGTTCAATTTCAAGGTTTCCGCTTTATAGGCGATCAATTATAAAGTGACCATTCATGCTGTTATATTTTTATATCCTACACCTGAAGGGTTAAGGTACATTATGATTGTAACACATTACGTTTGTGAAACATTTAAGGAGGTGTAGCAATTATAAAAATTTGTATATATTCTGGCTCAGAATCATCCGTCTGTCTGTATTTTTTTTACTGGAGAACGAAAGGAGACGTTCTCATGAAATTTGACACAAATATTTTTTATTATTATAAGCTGTTTGATATTGTAAATGGGCGAAATCTGATGAGAACCACACCCACTTCATAAATGTGATATGGATATATCTAGATGTGTAGTTAACTTTCAGTGTTTGTGGATGGAACTGGATGACAAAATTTTATCCGCCTACGGCACTACTTACTCTACCACCAAACCATAAGTTTATATTGGGAAAGCTTTCTTACTTGTTTACAATAAGAGTGGAAAAATGGAGGAGTTTATTGCATATACCCTTAAAGTTGCTTGAGGAAACTAACGTTGCTTGTTACTCTGCCTCGGTAGTGAACGCACACACACATAGCATATATAACAACTTGTAGATTTTTGATACTGTGTGCAGAATATCTTTATTATTTCAACTAAAATAGTTTTAAATTATTTATATAACTCAAAAATCTTGTGCGTGGTATCCAAACCACTGCAAGATAAGTTCTGTAAGGCCTTGGATCTAGCTTCTCTGCTTTATATGTCAGTTGCACATTATTATCGAATGGGTTCGAATATTATTCCAATTTATCATGCTACATTTTCCAAAATGTTTTTTCGTATAATGAATTTGTAAGAATGCCATTAAACCTGATTTTTCTGATTTCAATCAATTTGTGTATGCTATTTGTGTATGTATGTGTATACATCCTTTTCAATGATTACGACCTATAGTAATCTGTCTAAAGTATAGTTATCTGTCTAAAACAGTCTAAAGTGTGACTTTTTAAGATCAGGTGTCCATGAAAATGGCCGACGTCAAGAAATTTGTAATTTAGAATTATGCGCTTTTTCACCGAATCGTACTTCACCCGGTGTTTAAACATTTAATAATGATTTTGTTTGTCTCCGGTTGATAACGTTGATCACAGATAATAAACAGCTCCGTTCGATATTTTCCAATTCTATTTCCTTTAGCAAAGCCCTTACTTTGTCCTCCAGTGTTCTACCAAATACCTCTGCAGCCCTGTTCTGTAGTGGAATACTGGAGGTTTATTAAGAAATTATTTTTCAGGAACAAAACCATTTAATAAGATTTAAGCCCAAATCCTTGTTTGAGGGTTTTCGAAAGACAAAATCCAAATTTTGCAGTAGTGGCAAATTCGAAAGGATTGAGCTTCCTATGTGTCACCTTTTTCTTTTTAGAACTATTCCGAATTAATACAAATTCAAAAATTAATCATGGTAAATTAATTTGTTTTTTTTTTTTTTGCTGGTGGCTGAAATGCAAACATCTTGGCATTAATGCGCTAAAGCCTTTATGTAAATGATTTCATTGCTCAGGACTACATTCTTATAAAGAACTATTGATATTTAAAATTTTAGTACTTTTCCCATTTATTCATTTTTTTCTCATCTATTTAATATTTTTCTTCGTAAACTGTATGAATGCAAGGCTGATTAAAATCTTTCGAGGCAAAAACTTGGAAAACTACTGAAGCAGCAAAACTTTTAAATTTAGTTCATTTTCTCCTAGCCCATACACGGTTTGGTGGGGGAAGTGTGCAGGAAGTCAGGAAGTTATTCCTTCTTAGTATTGACATATTCGCATAAGTTAGCTGTACATTGGAAGGAGAAACAATGAACAACTAGAAAAAATACTACGTCATATATACGCTTTCTTAAAATAAATGAAAGGTAAGTAAAGGGTATGGTTAACGTTTCGACAAATTAATCATATTCATATTTTTAAGTTGTGAGATGAACTTCAGAGTACAGCAATAACCCTTCATCTTCAAAGAATGTGCCATAAATTGCAGCTTAAATTTTCGCTTCACTTTTTTTAAATTTTCCAAGTCAATATAACTCTAACACATCGCACGCCGGAGGTAGTGTATTAGTACACAAGCACCAAGCCCCAAATGTAGGACACAGTATTGTTTATTTGTTGGCTGACCCCATATTTGTCTGATTGATCTGCCTTAACAGCATCTTTCCTCGCGCAAAGTACACATTTTTTGTCACATCCCCAAAATTGAATGATGCCTGTTTTCTCAACCGGGCCCATAAATTATTATTTTATTTGAAATGAAAACTTTTGCTGAATTACAATTTGAAAGTAAACAATTTTTGGTGATATAAAACAAATTTTGTTTTCGCATAAACTTGATACTTCTAAGTAATGTGTAACTGTTTGTGTTTCTTTCACTGACATCGATATTTATAATTACAACATATAAGTGTTATATGCATTCCATTTTAGCGAAATTTATACGGTTTTCGAATCAAGACATAATGGTAAAATATTGGGGTCACTTACGCCATTAGATTAAATTATATACTAGGGAAAATACACTATTAGTGTATGGTACTAATCCTACACATCCTTTTACGAGAAACAAAAAACAAAATGTATGTATTACATCCTTAATGAAGGAAAATATATAGGGGGAATAATTTAGTTTTTCTAACAAAATTTAAGTGTTTTATTGCGCTGACTGTGGTGCAGGTTGCGGTACTGGTGCCAAGCGATTAACAAAAGCAATAACAGATCGCAGTATTTTCGCTACAAACGGTGGAGAACGAGCAGCCATTGAATCAGCAACCATGCGTAATTCAGCAAATGCATTTCTGGTGTACGGATTACGTCTTGAGTTGTACCTCATTACAAGAAAGTGATAATAAATAATTGGAGTCATAATTCCAACTCTGCCCCTGTTGAAATACAGAATTTATACACATAATAATTCAATATATATAGATATAATTCTAACGTGAATGCCATTATCGCAGCTAAAGGCATGATAAATATTTCCGCCAATGCAGCAGACTTCAAAATATTTGCGGCCTGGAATTCAACTAGGGAGATGAGAAACCGCGCACCCCACCATGAGTTCTTACCCACAAGCTGTTGATAATATAAAAACAGATTATTAAAAAATACATCGTTAATTTCATTACGCTTTAGGCACCTACATCAAGCAATTTTAACGAATAGCTCGAGGCGTGCAAAACTGCAAACAGAACTACTGGAATCAATATAATGAATGTGGGTGTCGCATTAAAGAATATCAATGAAAACATTAAATAATGGCAAGAGTCCTCAACGAAAAGCCGTGACAGAAATTCACGTGATAATGTGAAAGAAGGTAGGCGTTGGTGTAAGCGCAAAGCTGAAGTAGCTGCGTTTGAAAGCAGCACTTTATTAAAAGCGCTCTGTTGACTGCTGCAAGTAAAAGAAAGATAAAACGTTTATTTATTATGGTTGAATAACTACGTTTTAACCATTTGGTCTATGAAATAATTTGCCGTGGTAAATAATTTGCCATTAACGATTTGGTTCACTGCAGTAAATTTGAATTTGAGAGTCGCGTGACGGATGTTCGCAATTGGCAAATTTTATGTAGACCAAGGGATTATCAAGAAATATTACCCAAATATCGGTAAAATGTAGAGTACACTAAAAGATATAGCCATGATTCTTGTTGCCCACATTGCAACGTCAATCTTGTTTTCCTTTGCATGCTCAAGTAATTTCGCTGGAATGTTTTCTACTGGGGGAGCAGACGATGAGGATGTCGAGGCATCACCATTTCTTGGAGAGTCGCCGCTCATTTTGAAGCACTGCAAGAGTTTTGAAAATTACACAATTTTGATTAATACTCTGAAAATATATAAGCAATTTTCAGATTCCGATCATTGCTGTGACCGATAAAAACTCGTTTCAATACGTGGTACTATTGTTAGAGCCCCAAATATTTCCTGTGCGAACAACTCTTCACGGTGAATGAAGCGTAACATTTAACTGTAAATGAAATATTCACCCATAAGAATTTACATCGGCGATATTTTCAACATCGAACCCGACACCTAACGAGGAGCACATGTCGCAATCCCAGAGGACGACCTCATGTTCACAATAAGTTATCCAATAATTTAGCTTACCGTATGTAATTTATATTATTTTATATACTTCGAAGTAAATTTCGATGCTACGAAATTATCCAAAAATAAAAGATCTGAAAGCAATTTGGAATTCCAATGTTGAAAAACGCAAATTCACTTCTTCGTTTTGAAATAATTTACATGACATTCGTATTGTCTCTTTCAAGAGGTTAAGGAAAAGCGTGGCCACACGTTAAGATAAATAGCAAAATAATTTTGTTAATGAAAGAAATTATAGATGTGTACCAATTACAGGCCACGTCGTAGAAGAACAAGGCATGTCTCCGAATAATTTTGGGTAAAACAAATTGATTGCTTGATATTTTGCTAAAATTTGGTAGTGAATTATACATTTTATTATAAATTCTTTATATAATCGAAATATAAATCAAAATATACACGGCATTTTTAACTAAACAACAATTTAATTAAAACAAATTGGTGCTGTTGGTTACGTTTACGATGTGTGGGTCAGCAGAATTTCAATCTTCGTTCGAACTTTTTTCCATAACTGTCAAATTCGATACAGCACTCTAGCGGATATATTGTAAACACAGCTAATAGCGCAACATTTACGCTTAGAGCATAACATCATGAATCGAATTTTAAAAGTAAATTTTGCTCATTACTTTAAAAATATTTTTTTACAATTATTTAAGTTGAACAAATTTATTACAATTTATTGTAATTTGGAGTGCGGAAAGAAATTGACCTTTAAAAAACAGCAAAATAACAAAGTTATCCCAGCATACTAAAGAAATTAGCTGATAGAACTTCGTGTTCCGAAATCAGAAATGAAATTAACTATGTATTTAAATCGATGATATACATACATTTCAATTCATGATTTTATTCAAAGATTTGGCTCAATAGTATAAAAATTATAAAATTATAAAATTATGAGAAATTTAGAGGCACTAAAATTATTTGAGACAATATTAGACGTTATTCGTAGATTTTATACTTCAACAGCTAGTTCGTTCGCTAAAGTTAATGTGCCTAATATCTCTAATCAATGACTGATGCGATAAAAGTATGTCCTTGTTCTAATGCGAACATCATATTTCGTTAACGTTCAACGATAAGAAATATAGTAGTAAATCTGTCCATGCCAGCAGCAAAGATAGAGATTGGACACTCGTTGCTGTAAATTATTAATTCGATATAATGGCCATTTTTATAGTTTGTTGAATTCACACACATTGTGTGAGAACTCGTCCGATGTTGTTGTTGTTTGCTCTGCGTCTATTAACGAGTATTTGAGATCGAATATTTTGAAAACATTTTGCCCTGCTTCTATTTCCATCTAATTTTCACCAAATGTAAATTATAGTGGTAGGCTTCACTTTAAGAATATTAACGGGAGCGAAAACGGAGATAGACGATTCCCCAAATCAATATGAAATATATAATTCTTAAAATCTTAAAGGAAATTATAGATATTTACAATTAATCTTTATAAACAAGGCACCTCCAAATTGATTACAGTAAAATACAATTACCCGATCATAGTTTTACACCGGAGAAGTAATTTGCAGCTCGGTTCCTCGTTTATTATAATGAAATTAATGCTAACTACATTAATTTTGATTATTGCTTACTGAGTCACATTTTATTTTCAATGAATTCGTACACATTTTCTAAACTTAGAATCGATACCAGCGCAAAAACGCACTTGCGAGTACAATGGCTACAAATTTCCAGTGAAACTTGTACCAAATTCCTAAGAAACTTGTACCTTTTCGTGAATGTGTGCCAAAAATGTGCACGATTTATTGCAAGTGTCCTATCTCTTTATCTCTGGTTCGGCGATGAAGAACGCGAAGGCGAATAGTGTCTAAAGTCCCCCTATAAATTATGTTGAATTTACATCACCATTTCAGCTGATCATTCCATATATATTTCAAAATATTTTCCAAAGTTGCAAAACATAGAATTGGGTTGCATTCTATGTATAAAGCAGAGATAATCTCTGATATAAAGTTATGGAGGTGCCGGCAGACGATGATGTAGGTCTCTCTCCGGAGACATTAAAAATACTTAATGAATTTATACAAGAGAAGAAAGAACGTGAGCGTAAAGAACAGGACCAAATCCTTGGCAAAGCGGAAGTTGATGTTGAATTTGCAGAGGACTGGGTAAGTGCAATGGAAACACGAGAAATGTGAATTAATTTTTTGGTTACAGCAATTGAGCCAGTTTTGGTATAATCAAGAAACGAAGGATACTTTAAAAAATGTGTTAAGAAAATTGGTAGAAGACAAAGGGCAAAATTGCAACATAGCATTGTTATCTTGTCCATCGCTCTATAAATCAATTAAAGATATTCATGATAAAGGTAAGGACTTGTGTGGCTTTTATTTGTGTATAAATAAAATACAGATGTTTTTAAAGTGAAGCTATTTGAGTTCGATAAGAGGTTTGCAGCTTACGGCAATGATTTCGTGTACTACGATTTCAACGAGGCATTAGGAGAGGACTACCTTCAAATTTTGGAAAATAGTTTCGATATTCTGGTAGTGGATCCACCATTCCTTTCAGAAGAATGTATAACAAAAATGGCAAGAATCGTAAAAAAGATTGGGAAATCAGATGCCAAAATCATATTTTGCTCGGGCGAGATTGTTGAACCATGGGTTACAATGGAATTAGGTCTAAAAAAATGCTGTTTTAGACCGGAGCATGACAGAAATCTGGGCAACGAATTTGCGTCCTACGCAAATTTTGCTCTTGATGATGTCATAACCCACAGATGAATTGTTTTCGTGTATTTCCGTTTTCTTTTTTAAAATTTTGCTAATTTCAGACGTTTTGAAATTATTGTTATTATGTAAATATAATATGCCAATTCAGTGTACAATTTTCATTTTCCTATATAATTTTTACTTGTTAGCTGAATCTGCATCTTTTCGTTGTTGTACCAATTCCCGCAGGCCATCTTCTTGATCTTTTAATGATTTAACTAGGAACTCCTTTTTCTTAACAAGTAACTCGATTGCTTTATCGCATTTATCTTGTTTGGCCTGCAAGTCGGATCGCATACTCTGTACGTCCGTCAGCACAAACATGCGGCCAACAGAAATGTAAACTCTAAAAACAATCATTACATTTTTTGCAGTTCTCGTATTTCTTCGCATATTGTCACCTGGTTTCATCGGTCAGGTCACTGGTTCCTTTTTCGGTCAGTTGATACTTGTGTTTGCTAGTCTTTACCATGTCACATTTCATGTCGATCATGTTAAGTTTCTTTGTGGTTTCAATTTTATTAACTTGCATGTCCGTGAACGCCTTAAACGAAAGAGAAATTAACAGTTCGTTGAAGGCCGGAGAGTAAACTTACTTTTTTCAATTCTAAATCCATTTGGGCCATGTTGGTCTTAAAAAAGTTTTGGAGTTATTTGTGGGTCTTTTTTACTTATCCTCAAATCTTATTAAACTTCTTGGTAAATCACTCGGCCTAGCCGCAGTAATGAATTTGACAGCAATGACAGTCGAAAGTTTGCTGAATGATATTGATATCAAATGTGTTGGAATTTAGTGGTTTGTGGCGAAGCTAAAAACGAATTGTTTTTCATACCTTGCAAAGGTAGCGTTACCATCACTCCATTGTTTTAAAAAATAGTCAATATTTAGTATTAATGCTATCGATGTAGTATTATTGAGGGTTTAATCGCTTTGCGTTTTAGAAGCAGTAATTTTTGCTTCTTATTGCTCTTAAGTATGATTCATAATCTCCACATTTGAATGATTGCTTCGGCTTGCATCTCAGTATCGCACCTTGCTTATTCGGTTGTGTAACAAATTGTCGATGGTTTCGCCCACGATAACGTCCTAAATTTATGATCACCCAAAGCTATTAGTAGTATCTTAGAAATAGAGGTCAAAAAGCTGTCAGATTATAATCAATTTATTTTTAGAAATAACGGAATTTGTATTCTGCGTAAGTTCAAATTATTATATTTTTGTTAAGCTTCTTTGAATAATAATGTTTGTTTTGGTGGTTTTTCTGTTAGTCTTTTATATTTTTTCCTCAATGCTTTTATCTCTTAAGTTATAATTCTTCGGAAAATGTTACGAGCATGTTTACTTATACATATGGCTGATTATAATCCTGGAATGAATATCATGCTGAATGTTTAACAAAAAAGTGTGCAAAGGAGAAAAAAGCATATTTCCTTTTAATAATTGTCGTTCTAAAGATTATTTTCTCTTCAGTCGCAATTTTTAAACTGTATATTCTGTATAGAGTTATCGCACTAATGGAGAAACATACTTAATGAGACTGGACAT
This sequence comes from Physocephala rufipes, assembly GCA_963966595.1. Lineage (NCBI taxonomy): Eukaryota > Metazoa > Arthropoda > Insecta > Diptera > Conopidae > Physocephala > Physocephala rufipes. The sequence goes on from OZ016502.1 coordinate 10,989,780, forward strand.
ATGTCTTTCGGGATGAATGTGGGTAGATGTCTTTATAGTTTTTGTAATTTCATTAGAGTAGTGGAATCGCTATCTGAGACTCTTATTTGTTTAAAGATCTCAATTGGGTAAAAAAATGTATCCGACTTCTAATTAACAGAATATTTGAAACGCCGTTTATCCACCTCCAACAACTTTTTTTAATTGCTTATATTTAATTTTGCGTTGTTAAAATTAATAAAAAGTTAGTTACCTTTTCAAATAATTTTGCACTTTAGGAACTTCTTTAAAGCGTTACAGACGGGTGTCCAAAGTGTATACACAGTATTCTCTTTGGGTGTAAAAGACAATAAAAACCAATATAAAGGTATTACAGTACAGCTTGAATTATGAGATTGACTATGTATGATATAACGCAAATATTTGTTTACCAGTGGTTTTTAATACCTATTGATTACGTAATTTTATTTAACTATAAATTAAGTAATTTAATTTTAATTTTTTTGTTTTAAGAACTAAGGCATTGATTATAAAATTTTTGTTTCGTTATAATTTTAATTTTTTTGTTTTAAGAACTATGAAGAATTAATTATAAAAATCTATAAATTTGTTGTAATAATTTTCGCAATTACTTTCAAATGTAAAAGTATTGAGGCATAACTATTGAAAAATGATACAGATAATAATCAATAAAAATTAATGCCTAAATATTGTAATCGGACTAATTAAAACGACCGAATTCATTAATAATAATAAGTAGTAAATCATTAAGCGCCGCAGAAGACATCGTTAATTTTATGGCATTATTAATCTGCTTTAGAATAGCAAAAACGATCATAGAATTAGATCAATGCCCTAAAGATGTAACCCAGTTTAACTGATCACAGAACAAGCCAGCGTGTCAAGATATCAACTCATAGATACTGCCCGAAGTTGTAGCATTCTCGCTTCCCTAAGCCGCTTCCTTTTTTATAGACTACAACAAAAAGTAACAACAACAACGCAATCTTGCGCGGTGATAATGACCGTTCTTTAGCTTTTAAAATTCAAACAGAGGCTTTTCAAAGTTTTGTTTTTGTTGCTCTTCGGTTTGTTTTTGTGATTTCTTCGTTTTTTTTTTGTTTTTGTTTCATTTCACATTTTTTGAAACTATCTTCTACTATCTTCCTTCCTTTATCCACTTTAATTGCATTTATTTATTTATTTAATTCGCCGACTCTAGAATGTTTACATTTCTCTTCAATACTTCTTTCCGTAGCAGAGCGCAACAATATAAATAGCCGCTATCGACAATATTTAGAATCAGTTGCGTTTATACTTTCGCATGTTGTGTCGTCGTTTGCTTTTTGAACGGATCAGGTTCAATATATTTCGATCCTTTGATTTCTCTCTACGCTGTAGAATTTAACAACGTTACCAACAAAAACAGTTGAAAAGAGTGTGTGTGTTTTCGGTATTGAAATTGTGACCAGCATAATGAAATGGATTAAGAAGTCTAGTCTTTAATTATCGAAGTGAGTGTACATGACAATCACACCGACAGTCATCATAATCACAATTCTGTTCAATCAGGAATTTCCAACCGCACCAATAAAGAAGTGGCATTCATTGAGTTCATTAAGTCCGTGTTGGCCGTATTGGGCTTATTTTTTCATGCTTTGAGTGCCAACAGGTTATGACGACAATTTTTATGTTAATTGTGACCGAAGGCAGTCAGACTTATTGTAAAAAGTTTGTTCTCTAGCTCTATTCCAGAAAAATGCAAAATAGGAAGAGATTCAAAAGACCATTGCCCTCAAAACTAGTTCGTTTCTTTAGTCTTTTGTAATAGAAATTCTATTTGTTTTATTTGTTTAAATATAATTAAAATTCGGGATGAGGTTGTGCGATCAATAACATATTGATTCCTTTAAGTGATGTTTTGCAAAAGTCTAAAAAATGACAGGGTTTTAATTAGTAAACACGATGTTTTGATAAATTTTATTAAATATTTTATGATTACAGTAATGAATTAAACCCAAATCAGACAAACATATTCATTTAATTAACACGAAAACCCTGTCCGCTTGTGTTCTTTGTATTTTGAACAAGAAAAAATAAGCATAAAATAATTGTGCGAAGGATCAATATTGTTACACGACAAATATTAAAGATACTAAAAATCATCAGCAGAGCGTCAGAGTTTTTAAAAGTGAAGAATGCAGGGCGGAAAAGTGAAAGAAAGGAGGGACTGAAGTTTACAGTTTTTTAACGGAATACCGTAAGAAAGCGTACCGTCACAATTGATTATGAAAATACAGTGATCACAATTTATAAGACAGCCTTCTAGTTAAGTCCTTGGATTAACGAACTTTCGTTATAAATTATTATATTCAAAATTATATATAACTCGGAAAATATTGCAATAAAAAGTAATAAAATATCAATTTGCGATATATAATGTCGCATACGAATGAACTGGTTGTTTACAAAATATTATATATTTAAATTCTCTCAAATCCGTTAGAGGATCCTCTTAAAATTCTACTGAAATCGTACTAAAACGAAATTTTTTATACGAATTTTACTGCCGATGAAAGCAATATAATACAAACGCGTGGACACAAATCATTTAATATAAACGATAAAAATTTAAATTTTTAACATTAATATATTTATTTTCTTTACGTTATTGCTAATTATAGTTTAATAAAATAAATTAAGCTGAAATTAAAAACTGAGTAAATTAGAAATGGAACACGTTATAATAATGAAATGGAATATTCCTGCTGCACAAAAGATATTTTATTCTGAGTTATCACAGCTTCTTATCTAAGGATATAAATTTACTCTTAATAAACAGGTTTTTTGTTAAAAATTTTTTTAAATACTTAGACCCCGCTTAATCAAACTGAAATATTATGAGACTCTGCTTCTGCAGTGGCAGAAGTATTTTTGTTGTGAATTCTAGTGATACCATCAGCATATTAATTAGATTCAATTAATAGCATACAAATCGGTGGGGATTAAAGATTTACAAAAAATAGTAAATAAATTTCAATTAAACAATTTTTTAAATATAAATTTTATTACTTTTAATAACGTTTTTTAAACGAGAAGAATTATTTAACAATTATTTAAAATTATGTCCGTGTCAAGACATCCAAAGATTTTGGAAAGCTTTAATTGAAATAATTTATTCTTATGTTATATTTAATTTATTTGAAGGAATCCTTAAATATTTAACAACCTCAAGTTCATTCAGCCTAAGATGTTTTATTATTTATTTTAAAATTTTGTCATCGCATGACTGTCATCGCATCATGAAAATCGGCCCCATAACTGATGACTATATCAATTCAGTTAATGCCAGTTAATGGAAAAAATTGAATAATATGAAAATAATTCTCATGCATAGCACGTATTCCTTCTTTTTAAATAAGGAAACACGTTAAACAAATCGTCTGGACCTTTGAAAACAGGAATTGATTTCAATAATTACAAATTACAAATAAATATAAAATAAAATATATGCTTCGTCAATGCCAGATAAAATTGGAAAAAAATAAGTCAATAAAAACTGAAGCGACAAATATTGATATTTTTTAAACGATATCCAATATCAATGTTATTTAGATAAAATAAAGCATATATGAAAATTATATGTTTAAGCAGTTGAATGCCTTTTGGTCAAAATTTCTTCTTCTCATCCATATTGTCAATAGTATCATATGGCGATTTTATTGTGCAATATTTCTTCAATTGTGTTTCTTTCAAAATTTCTATTTGAAAAGGAATCAATTTTAAAAATTTTACTCATCCAGCCTAAAACATTAAAACATTTGTCTTCTTCCTTTTATAATCGCATCAATCAGGAATTATTCAGGAAAAATATACAACATAAATAAAGAAGGAAGGAAGATGGAAATTTTCTGGTCAATAACGATCACTTGGATGCTAGTAAGATTTGTTAGAAACCCTTAATCAATTCAAATAATATCTCAATTTTATGCAAACTTTTAGTCGTGCTGGTGCAACGCAAACGCTCATATACGCCTTGACGCACCTGAAGTGCATTACTCTGCCGATGATGAATCACCAGGTTTTATACGTTCAGCTGTCGAAAGTACTTCACCTGAACAGACAGAATTTGGATTGGCTCTTGGTCGTTATACAGCCAATCCTTCCTTTGGGGATGTGTTTTTGCCATTACGTAGTGCTGTTGAAAGTGTACCGTTGCTCAGTCTTCGTATTGCCAACGATTTGCAAGAATCAGCTGGCATGCGTTCGTTTGTTCGAGATTCTGTCGAAGCCATACCAAATTATGATGAGACGGATGATAACAATGACATACAAATTGGTTATCTGCGAACGGGCTCGAGCAACGAAATCAATTCCGAGATATCTGATGGAGACGGAAAGGTAGAAGATGTGGAGTTTCTTGAAAAATCCGACGATTTTAGCGAAGGTGCAGATAGATATGCTGCCTTTGTTCAACCGCCAAAAGTAGATGATGAAATTCTTCTTCAGTATTATCGCTCCGATTCGCCCTACCAGCAATTAGTCAATGTCTCAGATTTTGAACTTCTTAACACTGCTCAAGATATCGATTATCTCGAGAAAGATGAAGACTTAGTTCCTTATGGTGCTTTAGCCCGATTGCAAATTGGATCAAATCAAAAAAATTACAATCGCTCTCCAAAGGTACTTTGCTATATGACCAATTGGGCGTTTTATCGTAAGGCCGATGGGAAGTTTGTACCAGAGCAACTTGATGAAAAGCTTTGCACTGCCGTCATATATTCTTTCGCCTCTCTCGACCCTGATCATTTAAATATCAAAGAATTTGATCCATGGGTCGATCTTGAAAATGGATATTACATGCGCACCGTGGGCAGAGGTCTACCGGTACTGATAGCTATGGGTGGTTGGACAGATTCAACAGGAGATAAATATTCACGTTTGGCCAGCGACAGTATTAGACGTAAAGTCTTCGCCGGAAACTTAATAGGTTTTCTCAAACGCCATGGTTTCGCTGGCTTGCATTTAGACTGGAACTACCCCAAATGTTGGCAAAGTGATTGCTCAAAAGGACCCGCAAGTGACAAACCAAACTTAACACAATTACTGCGCGAAATACGTACCGAATTCGATAGAGTTGACAAAAAATTGCAACTGGGTGTCGCTATTTCGGGCTATAAAGAAGTCATAACTGAAGCTTATGAATTGGTGGAATTATCAAAAATAGTCGATTACATGACGGTGATGTCGTATGATTATCACGGTGCTTGGGAATATCGCACAGGCCATGTTAGCCCTTTATATGGTCGTAAGGGCGACACCTATCCTCAATACAATACAGATTATGCCATGCAACTGCTCTTAAAGCTGGGTGCTAAGAAAGAGAAGCTTATTATGGGCATACCGTTCTACGGGCAGACCTTTACTCTTAGCCGCCCTAGTAACAGCTTAGTTGGAGAAGGTACTCCCAGCTCAGGTCCGGGTGAACCGGGAGAGTATACAAAGCAACCAGGCATGCTGGGCTACTACGAAATCTGCCAGCGTATAAGGAAGAACAAATGGCTTACTGGCCGCGATTCTGAACGAAGATCTGGTCCCTTTTCAATGTTGCATAATCAGTGGGTCGGTTACGAGGACATCGCTTCCGTTGAAGCTAAGGCTCGTTATGCGGTTAATAATGGTTTTGGCGGTATAGCGGCGTGGACGGTGGATTTGGATGATTTCCAAAACCGTTGTTGCCTTGAAACTTTTCCATTGCTAAAAGCTATTAATCGTGCTCTGGGCAGGTTATCATCACCACCACCTTCTCGTGCAAATTGCGAACGTCCTCCTCCACCTGTCACACCAATTCCACCACAAATGACGACTGTAAGTAGCGACGGATCAGCATCTGGGGCAGGTGGCTTTAACCCAACTCATGATCACACCACTACTACGAGTTGGCCCACATGGAGTGGTACTTCAATAACGACTAGAATACCCTTCGAGCCCGAGAGACCAACTGAGGGTACCACAACTTCTACGTCATGGTCTTCTACCACCTCAACCACAATTCGACACACTCCCAACCTGAAGCCTACGAAGCCAAGTCAGCCCCAACACACCACAATCCCATCACCCGCCGTTGTTCGTCCAGTTGTTCAGGCGAGCAATTGCGAGGCTGGTAAATTTTATAGGGATCAATCTAACTGTAATGCTTACTACCAGTGTATTATACCTGGAGAATTACGTCAACAGTTTTGTCCTGGAGGATTACATTGGAACGACATTAATCAAACATGCGATTGGCCTGCCTCAGCAAAGTGTTCTGTTAAGAGAAAACCTACAACTCCAACGCGTACAACAACGTTTTCCGTATCTGCTAAACCCACCACAAGGTTTCCAAAAACCACACCAACAAACAGCCGTCCCGTAACACCGTCAAAGACCACAACCACATCGTTACATCATTTACCCACGACCAATCATCCTGTCACTCATCGTACATCTCGAAAACCATCAATACGTCCCAATAAACCCAGCGCGAAATGCAATGAGGGCGAATATTATTCGCATCGTAAATGTGGCCAGTACTATATTTGTATAAACGGGGCACTGGTACCTAATTCATGCGGCAGCAATTTACACTGGGATGCTATACGAAAGCTATGTGACTGGCCCGAAAATGTCAAATGCGTGACGACTAAGCACTACTTGCGTCTCTTCAAGCCCTCTTTGCGCTTAACAGAATTCGATCAAAGTCAAAAAGAACAAAACGATCCATGTAACGGTGAAGAACGAGTGCCATATCCAGGCGATTGTACGAAGTTCCTCTTCTGCCTATGGAATCGCTTACAGGCTGCCGATTGCGGCCCTGGCTTACATTTTAGTCCCACTACTGGAATTTGTGACTGGCCAACAATTGCTAATTGCGATAAATCCGGTGGTAGTGGATCAGAGACGGGCAACGCAATACCGCAATCAAAGCCAACAGTTCAAACTACACGAACGCCGACTACCAAACGACCTTTGACTACTGCGAGACCAACATATCCGACGGAAAAACCCGTACTTCAGCCTTTGGATGGTTACTACAAGGTCGTTTGCTATTTCACAAATTGGGCTTGGTATCGCCAAGGTTTAGGACGATATACTCCCGACGATATTAATACTGACCTATGTACTCATGTTGTGTATGGTTTCGCGGTACTCGATTACTCCAATCTTGTTTTACGAACTCATGATTCCTGGGCTGATATTGATAATAACTTCTATACTCGTGTCAGTAGTATCAAAAGCAAGGGTGTTAAGGTTAGTTTAGCCCTAGGCGGCTGGAATGATTCCCAGGGGGATAAATATAGTCGTTTAGTGCGAAACCCTGGAGCGCGTTCACGCTTTGTGGAACACGCTATTGACTTTATAGAGAAATATGGATTTCAAGGGCTGGATTTAGATTGGGAATATCCGGTATGCTGGCAAACGGAGTGCAATAAAGGCATGTCAGACGAAAAGGAAGCTTTTACCGCTCTCGTAAGGGAGCTCTCGGAAGCCTTCAAACCTAGGGGATTGCTCTTATCCACAGCCGTGTCTCCAAGCAAAAAAATAATCGATGCTGGCTATGAAGTGCCGGAAATATCTAAATATTTCGACTGGATAGCGGTTATGACGTATGATTTTCATGGTCAGTGGGATAAAAAGACTGGTCATGTGGCACCACTGTTCTATCATCCTGACGATGACTACGATTACTTTAATGCTGTGCGTATCCTCATAGTATTTCTCGCGAAAATTTGGAATAATTTTTAACTTTACAGAATTTCTCACTTCATTATTGGATTGAAAAAGGAGCTCCATCCCGTAAGATCGTGATGGGAATGCCTCTCTATGGACAGTCCTTTACTCTCGAAAATTCCAAAAATAATGGACTTAATGCTAAAGCACCAGGTCCCGGTCAAGCAGGAGAATACACAAGGGCCGCAGGTTTTCTGGCTTACTATGAGGTAAGTCTTGTTTAATTTCTGATCAGTTGGAAAGCCAATTAATTTTGGTCACAGATATGCGATCGTATCAAAGGCCAAGGTTGGGAAGTAGTACAAGACGAGCGCGGTCGAATGGGACCATTTGCTCGAAAAGGCAATCAATGGGTCTCCTACGACGATATGGCTATGATTCGCAAGAAGGCACAATTAGTACGTGCCCTAGATTTGGGCGGAGGTATGGTATGGGCTTTAGATTTAGACGATTTCCGGAACCGTTGTGGCGATGGCGTTCATCCCTTACTAACGCAAATACACGACGTTTTAAAGGATCCCCCAAATGGATACGAACCAACTCGTAAGATTTATATGAAAAAACTTATCATATTCCCGCGGAATTCCTTGTTTTAATTTTGAGATAACCTTTTTAGCTGATCACGTACCTGTGGTACCCGAATCGATTGAGGAAGAGGGCGCTTCTATAGAAATGCATATTCCAATTAATATTGAAACAGAAAATGAGCAGGATAGTAATGAAAATATTGTCGGTCCTAACGATGATGTCGATGAGGACAATTTTGATCCGGAGGTTCAGTCAGAAGGGCCCTCAGAAAATGATATTCACGACTTTAAAGTTGTTTGCTACTTTACAAACTGGGCTTGGTATCGTCAGAATGGTGGCAAGTATCTGCCTGAAGATATCGATCCCGATTTGTGCACGCACGTTGTTTACGGTTTTGCGGTATTAAATCGCGAGAGTCTCACTATTCAGCCTCATGATTCCTGGGCTGATTTGGATAATAAATTTTACGAGCGCGTTACTGAGCTACGCAAGAAAAATGTCAAAGTGACCGTCGCTATAGGAGGCTGGAATGATTCAGCTGGTGACAAGTACGCCCGTTTGGTACGCACTGCCGCAGCGAGAAGTCGTTTCATTCGGAATGTTGTGGAATTTATTGAAAAGTATGGCTTCGAAGGTTTAGATTTAGACTGGGAGTATCCGGTGTGTTGGCAGGTTGATTGTAATAAAGGATCGCCTGATGAAAAAGAAAGATTTGCGGATTTAGTGCGAGAGCTCTCAGAAGCATTTAAGGCCAGAGGTTTACTATTATCTGCAGCTGTTTCCCCAAATAAAAGAGTGATAGATGCTGGTTACGATGCTGTCGAGCTGACACAATACTTTGACTGGATCGCTTTGATGGCTTACGATTATCATGGCCAATGGGATAAAAAAACTGGACACGTAGCGCCCATGTATGATCATCCCGAAGGAACTGATACATTTAATGTAAACTTCTCAGTTAATTATTGGCTTCAGAGCGGAGCTGAACGCCGTAAACTAGTTTTGGGTATGCCAATGTATGGACAATCGTTCACTCTGGCAAATGTCAATGAACATGATCTGAATGCTCCTACGTATGGCGGTGGTGAGGCAGGTGAAGCTACGCGTGCGCGCGGCTTTTTATCGTACTATGAGATTTGCACGTACATACAAACGCGTGGATGGAATGTTGTCCGGGATATGCGCGGACGCATGGGTCCTTATGCTTATTTGCGTGATCAATGGGTATCCTTCGATGATGCACCTATGATAAGGCATAAGAGTGAATATATACGGGCCATGGGCTTGGGAGGCGCTATGATATGGGCATTGGATTTGGATGACTTTAAGAATGATTGCGATTGTGAATCTTATCCACTTTTAAAAACCATCAATCGTGTGTTGAGAGACTATCCAGGAACTCAATCAAATTGCAAACTAGAAACCGAGGAGAAGACAATGAGTAAGTAAAAATATAATTCTTGCCAGAAATTAATAATGCTTTTTTCTTAGTATCCGGGGGTTTGGGTCCATCTCAAACACACAGACCGAAACCCGCTGTGGATAACGGACTAACTGTAGGCAAACGACCAACTGCCACCAAAGGACCAACGGCCACCAAGGGACCAACTGCTACCAAAAGACCAACTACTGCATTGGAAACCGTTCATAATAAGGACTGTAGAGGAAATAATTATACATCCCACAAGAGGGACTGCAATAAATATTACGTTTGTCAATTTGGTGAATTAATTGAACAGCGGTAAATTATGGCGATTTCATTAATTATTGCATGTAATAATTGCTCTATTATAGCTGTCCCCAGGGTTTACATTGGAATGAAGACCATTGTGATTGGCCTCAAATTAGCGGATGCTCGGTTCGTAATGAATTTACTACCAAACGTCCTTCAAATACGCATGCAAAGCCGAAACCAACTTCGGGAGAAAGACCAACAAAAAGGCCTACGAAAAAGCCTGTTTCAACTAAGAAACCAACAGCACCACATCGTAAACCTATTCTTTCAGGACCCCCAATTGACAGCGCTGCCGATTATAAGATTGTCTGCTATTTTACCAATTGGGCGTGGTATCGTCCGGGGCAAGGCAAATACAAACCTGAAGATATCGATGATAAACTTTGCACCCATATCGTCTATGGATTTGCGGTGCTTAACAGCAACACCTTGACAATTCGACCTCACGATTCTTGGGCTGATATTGATAATCACTTCTTTGAAAGGGTCGTTGCTTATAAACAAAAGGGTGTTCGGGTTACGATTGCTATTGGTGGTTGGAACGATTCATTGGGCAATAAGTATGCCCGCTTGGTATTGGACCCACAAGCTCGTAGTCGATTTGTAAGAAGCGTCCTTGATTTTTTGGAAAAATATGGATTCGAAGGTTTGGATTTGGACTGGGAATATCCAGTGTGCTGGCAGGTTGATTGTTCCAAAGGATCGCCGGCGGAAAAGCAAGGATTCGCCGCTTTGGTGCGCGAGCTGTCAGAAGCTTTCAAAAGTCATGGTCTGCTTTTGTCAGCTGCAGTTTCTCCCAGTAAAACTGTAATTGATGCTGGTTACGATGTTCCTTCGTTGGCGAAGTATTTTGATTGGATTGGTGTGATGACTTACGATTTTCATGGTCATTGGGATAAACGAACAGGGCACGTAGCACCTCTATACTATGTTGAAGGGGACTCTAATGAATATTTCAATGGAAATTTCTCGATTAATTATTGGATCGAAAAAGGCGCCCCACCCAATAAACTGCTAATGGGTTTGCCCTTTTACGGTCAAACTTTTACATTGGCTGATACTAAAAGTCGTGGACTAAATATGCGTTCAAATGGCCCTGGATTGGCAGGATCTTATACTCGAGCAAAGGGATTCTTAGCATACTATGAAATTTGTGAAAAAATTGCCAATGGCGGTTGGGATGTGATCAGGGATCCAAAGGGCCGAATTGGTCCTTATGCGTACAGCGGTAATCAATGGGTTTCATATGATGATGTTGTCGACGTTCGTCGTAAGTCACAGTTCATACGAAGCTTACGATTAGGCGGTGGTATGGTATGGGCTTTAGATTTGGACGATTTCCGTGGAAGTTGCGGATGTGGTAAACATCCTCTTCTACGGACATTATATCAAGAATTACGCAGTATACAAGGACAGCGTGCTAACAATTGTACGTGAGAAACATAACCGGAAATATAACCTGTTCCATCTCGTCTCATTTTTCCTGTTCCCTTACAACTGTTTGATAATGCTACGGGTAAACTCTTGCCGATTATCGCTATGTCTAGCAGTTGACGGATGACTGAAAAGAGGAGACGAAAAGAACAATATTTAGCATTGGAATAAGCACATCAATAATACAGTCATAATAAATGAAATATCATTAACGCTTTTAGATATATTTTAAAAAAATATTTTAAAAGCAAAACTATTATCAACAAATTCGTTAGTATGAAATCAAATTCTGTGCATTTAGTAATGATTACAAATTGTCCTTTATTTATGACAATAATAATCAATAATTTGGTAGAAAATTATTTTATAATCTGGATTGCAATCAAGAATTCTGGATTCAAATCAAGGATTTCTTCAGAATGAATTCATTGAAATACTTCTGTACTGAAGTAATCAATAATTTTCATACAATTAGGCGGTGTATTTTTTGATAAGAAGTTTCATGATAACACACAAAGCCATATAAATTGCATAAGAGTATAATTTTATCTCCGAAAAGAGAAACTGACGAATTTTATATAAGAAACCTTTTATACAAATACAATGCCATAATGTCAATTGGAATGCAATTTTTTTTTAATTATGACAAGTTGCTCTTATTGTGTATGCAGAATAGTATTATAATTCCTCCTAATTGCAATAAAATATTTAAAATCTTATATTAAAACTTACGGTTTAACAAATATTCATGGAATTGAGTTTCGATGATTAAATTTTGTATAAGAAATGACAACCTTTCTTATACAAAATTTAATCATCGAAACACAATTCCATGAATATTTGTTTAAAATACTCGTTTGGTTTGAATTTGTTTGTTTAAAAAACATACAGGATATTCAGTAAACGAGATATATTTTTATAATGACTGCCGTGGTCAAATATACAAGCATTGCGTTTCCTACTGGGTCGTGCACAATATTCTCTGAATTTTCTGTTGGATTAGAAGATATTCACCATATTGTCGGTCCACAGCTGTGGTTTGACATATTGGTAAAGTGGCTTTTGCATAAAAGAAAGTGAGAACAAGGATTTCACCACCTGGTCGAATAAAATTTCTTGTGAGAGTGTTTTGTCTTTGTTTTCCTAAAAGCTTAAAAGGATGAAAGGATATTTGGCAAATAAAATAAACATTAGTGAGACTCGGAAGGAAAATTGTCAGTGAAACGGGTGAAGCCAAAGTGTGAGGAAGTTACGGAAGGAATCGAAGCGGTCGTGGTCTGGTTGTAAAGCACAAAATGCTATCGGATAAATTATAATAAATTATATTGAAAAAATCTTAATTAAAATTCACATTAATCAGATCTCGAAACGAAATGTTCTCCAAGTTTTTCAAATGGTGTGACATCATCGAATGACGTGAATTGAAAAGTGGGCCGCATAGCAAGTGATGTACAATAACAAAAAAGAATAAAAATAACAAAGTATACATAACGTATATAAGAAATCACTGAAGAGTGTTTGCACTGTGTTTACTTTGAATTTATTAATCGCTAATTAAATATAAATATTGAGAGGATTAAAAATGCATCCTACGCAATGTCACACACTTAGAAAATTACTGAGAGCCCTTCTTGAACTGAGTAAGCTCCAACAGAGAAATCTTCAAGAAATTAATGCCCGATTAGTGCCGTTCAAACGGAGCTCGTTTGGTTTATCCACTAAATCAACAGGACGTGGTAATCTGTCGCAGCAATGTCTTCCTTTATCCGCAATTAACCCTCGTTTGACCGTCCTAAACCCTCAGCTCTCCGTGTCCGCGTTTCGGTTTTACTCAAAGTTCACCGCTGCTCGCGAACAGGTAGTACTCGGTGCACAGCCACTGAGTGAAGATCGCGCTCACGATCTGATTGCCAATTTGAAGGACTCCGAACGATCTGCGATCAAGCTAGCTTTAGAAAAATACGAGTCAATGCGTCAAAAAGAGGGCTACGAGGGTAAGACTGATAGTGATTTATCATCGACTATATAATTCTATATTTTTTCTTGTTGTTGCATGAATAAATGTTGTTTCTGATAATCTCGGTTATTTCAACTCTTCCTTTGATGTTTTATAATTTTAACAAATAAAACGTCTATTTGTTTGATTATATTTCAATAAGTAATTTAATTAAAAGAATTCTAAAAAAGAAAAAGAAGAAAAGAATTGTTTTACATTTTTTATTGAAATTAATATTCCGATATATTTTGAAGCAATTATAAAATTGTAATTATCCAAAGCATAACAATTTCCATGTCCTCTTAATCTAAATAATCGATAATATTTATTTGCTCGTAAGCATAAAACTGTATGTATCATATTTTCAATACACACAAGAGCCGTTTAGGTTAGTGAAAGGAATTTTCATCCCTTAATAGCAGTAAACTCTTATTAGAACGTTAATATTGTCTTAAACTGCTGGTGCGGTAATGGTTATATTTTCGTTATATTCTCCATAAGGTTTAAAGCCTTTCCTACTATTCGAAGCACCAAGACGTATTTCAATTGTTTGGGACTTTAGATAATTTCCAATAAAATTGCAAAAAATTACATGAATTTAATCCTATCGCGAGGATAGTCCAAATTAATTACACTCCGTAATTAATACCTACGAGGGTAGTCCAAAATTAAGCTTCATTTCAACAGTGAACGCGGTCTTTGGAACCGGTTCTTTCATTGATCGCAGTTGTTTGGAATGTCATTTCGATTCAGGTATGAAGTAACAGAGCTGTGACGAAACCCTATTCATTCATGTATATGAGTCGACGCAAACTCTTGGCTTCAAATATCGCCAAACACTCGATTTAAACATTTTTACGGTATTGTATTTATTCCATTACGGGCAAACCGTTATATCCCGATTCCAATTCAGTATTCTACGTTCAGCACATTTTATAATGCCTACAATACCTGCAAACTTGGTCACTTCCCCAATCGACGATCGTCGAATTTCGATCCCCTTACTAAAATTTAGTTCCTTAACCAGCTGAGTTTTTAAATGTTACAAAGCATGTGTTACAAACTGAAATAGATTACTCTGACTTTGCAACTTTTGTTACAATTAAAAATTCTCCATAGGATTCGTGGAATGAAATTCATGCCTCTAGTGGTTCGAACATGTTGCCTCCGGTTGCTTTAGATGGAGGCGGTATGCGATATCATAAAAGCAAACAAACTGCTTAATGATTTAATATCCTGCAGTCCAAATGCTATCCTTTATTTTAAAAGTCTTTGTAATCTCGATGCAGTAGATTGAGTCTCTCCGTTTTTAAAAAAATATTTGCTTTTTCATGTATAATCATCAATGTATCATATACAAAGAAATTTCATTCTGAGATTTCATGGAATTGCATTGCTCTGAATTTTATTTGTGTTTGTTGCTTGCTTAAAGTGTATTAAATTATTAATCACAAAGTGTAGAGCTCGAAAATGCACCAAATGCCGTATAATACCTTAACCCTTTCACTACTGCTTTTTCATTTTAAAATTGCAAGAAGGACCGACATGATTTCCGAAAATCTATTATTTTGTTGTCGATCAAAGAATCTAAATGATTTTGATAATTCATAATTTTATCATACATAAAGATATTCCTTTTATTCAATAAACCTGCGGAGTGTAATAAATTCATTTGGCCCACAGGGAGAAATTGGTTTTTATAATTATAATTTTGTTCTTAGCAAAGACATATAGTAACAAACTTGGAATCCTGTGAGACAATTGCGGTAGCCTAATGTCAAAGAGGAAGAAGCATCAACTATTCACATATTGCAACGTCTTTGCAAGCTGTTTCCGCATCATCATTCCTTCTCTGTTAGTCCGCGGTCACTCGAAGTGCGATAAAGTAATTTGTACTACTGGTACGTTTTTGGCTGCTGCAAGCCTTCACGTAGCATGTGATTAGTTTTCAGCTCAACCTTTAGCAGGTTGGGCATTCTTTTTAATCTTCAGATTACTTTTATCGCGTTTCTTGAAGTACGTGTAATAATTCATTTCAAAAATGTGCCTTTCTCGATTCCTACCAGCAAAAAATGACAAATTATTACCTCTCTCAAATATTCTGCATATGCTTTTGTATATTTTTGATTATTTCGTGTTTGCCATCTTAGGATTTTATTAATTTAGAATTCCTAATAGAATAATTTCCCATCCAAAGTTTCGCATTCATCTGAGTTCTCACCAGCTTTCACCTAATCTGAAAGCAACCGAATAGACCGAAGAAAGTAATAAGGAATTAATAAAACTTTTATGTTCCAAAAAGGTCAAAGGTTCTCAAAGATATTTTAATATTCCCACAACATCAAAGACTTTTTGATTTTGGAATTTCGTTTCTAATTAAAAATGCTTAACTTTTTGTTCGATGGTTTCAATTTACAAAGCTTTAGATTTTCTTAAATATTCACTCTCTTAATGTTCTAATTTTACTTTTAGTTAAATTTTCTTTGTTTTTTCCTCTTTCGACTATGATTTCTTCGCAAAAACTTATTCTACGGCTTCATAACCTCGGCATGCTGTAAAACTGTATTTTATACTCAACTCTCCACCCATGCACAAACACGCCATCCCCACAGGCAAATTAGCAGCAACCCGTTGGCGCTCTCGTTTCGGACGACCTTCGAAAATACCGGCCCTGGGAGAAGTAGATCCAACGGGCTCATTTTGTGCCTTTCCTGATGACTGGCTAAAGAAAAAAGCGGGTAATTTTCATCAGTTCCATATGAATTTAATTTAGCACTTAGAAAACATTCACAAATATACATGAGCTCTTTAAAGTAGACGTAGTAATATATGTGCTTGTGATATTTTTCGATTCTTTTGCTTCTTTACTTAGATTAATTTTTATTGGATTTTTAAATTAATTAAACTCTTTTTATCTTTTGATTCAGCGGAAAAGGCCAAACCACCGACAAGCTCGGAATTATTGCGGAGTATGTGATGCTCGTATTACTCTGTGTCAATTCTCAAAAGCAATTTTTTTATCCGTTTTGTTTCCTTTTAGCTTTCTTTATTAATGCCGTGCCGTTCATCGCTTTCGGATTTCTAGATAATTTTACGATGATAATTGCGGTGAGTTAATTTAATCTACCTAAGAAAAACACATATACACCTACTGCCACTTTACCCTTTCCTGCCGCTACGTCTTTCATTAATGTTAGATTTCTGCCTTTTGCTTTACGTGGACGCCTACCATGATTGGTTTAAGTCCACGGCGGGCCATCCCGCACGGGGTTGCAAGTACAGACTCTGTGAATGTACCTTTCTTGATTTATATCGACAACCGACGCCCATTTCGCTTACGGTAGCCAACCGTAGCTTTATCATGTACCTGTGGAAGCCTGTGTGTGGCAGGACATTCCTCGCAGGTTACTATTTCGGCACTATCTAAGGCCTTATGCCGGTGGGGACCTCACCGGCATTGAGTTGACGGAGGCGGCTTCCTCGCCGTTTCTTTGGGTGGCAACCACAGCCACCACGAAGCTCCCACTAGGAGGCCTACCCACGATGCGCTATATTTGTGGGCTTTATATTAGCGGGGTTGGAAAGACCATTTTATGCGATGCGCATCACCCATGGCACCATTTTATCGCCTTTGGTAAGGCTTCGGAACTAGCCAAGTCTAGTCCGTGGCTAGTGAACTAAAACAGACCTGATAGTCACTGCCATTTTGCTGTCCACACTGCAACGGGACTGGCACCCGATCATTAATGTTAGAATCAATAATATTAACTTCTTTTCCGCAGGGCGATTACATCGAACATGTGTTCGGGCTTTATATGTGCATATCGACTATGGCTGCCGCCGGCCTTGGGAATACTATCAGCGATATACTTGGCATCGGTTCTGCTTTCTATGTGGAAAGAGCTTGTGAGTTTGTTGGTTTGAAACCACCGGATTTAACACCAATACAAATGGAAATGAAGTCTTGTCGACGTGCCGCGAATCTTGTAATTCGTTACGTTCGTTATAAATTATTCAGTTAATGTATATTTTCTTTTAAAATACAGGGCCGCATCATTGGTATTACGGTGGGCTGTATTATTGGAATGTTTCCTTTATTAGTTATGGATAAAAAATCAGGATTAGCAGAAACCAAAACGACCAAGCAGGATGAGGGCAGCGGTACAGCCAAAAAAGAAAAATCTGCTGCAGTGCCGTAAAAAGGATATATATATATATATATATATATATATATATATATATATATATATATATATATATATATATATATATATATATATATATATATATATATATATATATATATATATATATATATATATATATATATATATATATATATATATATATATATATATATATATATATATATATATATATATATATATATATATATATATATATATATATATATATATATATATATATATATATATATATATATATATATATATATATATATATATATATATATATATATATATATATATATATATATATATATATATATATATATATATATATATATATATATATATATATATATATATATATATATATATATATATATATATATATATATATATATATATATATATATATATATATATATATATATATATATATATATATATATATATATATATATATATATATATATATATATATATATATATATAT
The DNA here is from genome assembly GCA_963966595.1 of Physocephala rufipes. NCBI lineage: Eukaryota > Metazoa > Arthropoda > Insecta > Diptera > Conopidae > Physocephala > Physocephala rufipes. The sequence continues at coordinate 11,007,902 of OZ016502.1, forward strand.
ATATATATATATATATATATATATATATATATATATATATATATATATATATATATATATATATATATATATATATATATATATATATATATATATATATATATATATATATATATATATATATATATATATATATATATATATATATATATATATATATATATATATATATATATATATATATATATATATATATATATATATATATATATATATATATATATATATATATATATATATATATATATATATATATATATATATATATATATATATATATATATATATATATATATATATATATATATATATATATATATATATATATATATATATATATATATATATATATATATATATATATATATATATATATATATATATATATATATATATATATATATATATATATATATATATATATATATATATATATATATATATATATATATATATATATATATATATATATATATATATATATATATATATATATATATATATATATATATATATATATATATATATATATATATATATATATATATATATATATATATATATATATATATATATATATATATATATATATATATATATATATATATATATATATATATATATATATATATATATATATATATATATATATATATATATATATATATATATATATATATATATATATATATATATATATATATATATATATATATATATATATATATATATATATATATATATATATATATATATATATATATATATATATATATATATATATATATATATATATATATATATATATATATATATATATATATATATATATATATATATATATATATATATATATATATATATATATATATATATATATATATATATATATATATATATATATATATATATATATATATATATATATATATATATATATATATATATATATATATATATATATATATATATATATATATATATATATATATATATATATATATATATATATATATATATATATATATATATATATATATATATATATATATATATATATATATATATATATATATATATATATATATATATATATATATATATATATATATATATATATATATATATATATATATATATATATATATATATATATATATATATATATATATATATATATATATATTTATATATTATTAAGAAGGGACATTTTAGTTTTATATGCAATTATAATGAACTTGATTTACATTAACAATTATCGAATTTATTAATCACCAAGCTTTTAAACTGATAATAATAATTATTTTTAATATTAAGACGAAGCTAAGTTAATTTGTTTTAAAACCAATTATATTTATCCCAATAAATAACTTTGTTAATCTTTTATCTCCGAACTTACATTTCTCTTCACTTTTTTAAAATAGCAATTATTTTGTTACAACTTTATTTATTTTAATTAAAAAGAAGTATAATTGAATCAGTTTTAATATGACTTTTATAAGTGTTTAAAAATCAAATTTTTTACTATTACCGAATATATAATTATATGTCTTCTCATTTCTACTTTGCAGATGTAGATAAATTAATTGTACAGATGAATTACTTATATGTATTAATTTTTAGTCTATTATAAACTTACTTTTCTATTCAATTTGCATTAATTTTGTTCTTAAGCATATCGAAAATTATAAAACCTTTCTAAAATGGTATCTTATATATGTCTCTTCAAAACATGGGAACAAAATTTTGTCAATTCCAAAATTATTAAAGATAAGATTAAGTGTTCGTTATATTAGCTATTTATTGCACCGACAATTATTAAAGCATCTGCTAGAGAAATCCTTATACTATTGCTAGTTCCAGTACTGTTAAATCCCGGTTCCACACCATTTGCAATTGTGCAAGGGAGAATTCATAAAATGTAAATAAGAAAGGAACTAATGAAAATCAGTTACAAATAAGAAAATAATCAAGAATAGGAATGCGAAATTTTTATTTGGTATATGATTAAGACTAAAAATTACTATTATATTATAATGGATATGGGCAGATAACCAACAAAAAATCCCACAGGAAAACACGATTTAATGATTATAGGCACCATCATGTCTATTCTTCGTTTCTAGGTTTTCTGGTACTAAAATTCGAGCTAAACTTTTCCACTATCTTGGATAAAAATATAATCCTGAAATTGACTCGCCCCAATATAAATATTTATGTCAGGGCTTTGGTGATATTTCTACTTTTTCATTCACTGTGAGAATATCTCGGTTTCATTTGTATCTTGCACACTTGTTAAAAATATTTAATTACACTTTCTCGCTGACAAAAAGGTATATTGTAGAAAATATATATCTATGTGCAGTCCTGACGACACTGATTTTTCTATCGAAAGGCACTAGAATAAGCAGTATGTAATTAGGAAGCGCCAATTCTGTAATATATCAATGAGTAGTCCTCGTCAAAATCATTATTCAATTTACAATTTGTTTACTTTCTAATTTACAATTTGTTTACTTTCTAGGGGTTTTCTAGATCTTATGTGTAAAAAATCCGCCTTACCTAAATCGAAATTATTAAATGTGAATGCAATAAAATTCATTTTTTTATTATTTTTAGGTACGGTAAGTTTATTTGTAAAATATTTTAGATTGACGGTTATAAAATTTATTATTTTATTTATGTAAGTAAAATTCTTTCCTGTCGATAGGTATTTGGCCGTTTGGTAAAAAAATTAAGAATGTTCGACATTAATTTTGATAAAAGACCAAGATAACTGTTATTTGATAAACGTAATGTTATACGAAATGACTGTGGGGAGACGTTAAACAAACATGTCCTTTAAATAAAGTGTTGTGTCAAAAATTTCATTTTCACATGCCTTGTAGATAATAAAAATTTGTAACATTATAAAAGCTGTAGATGCATGATCTATCTGAAGACCGCACCGACTTGAAACATTAGTTAAGTGTCCATGAAGTTGTTTGAACTGCCAGCACTGCCCATAAATGAAGGCCAATATAACAACTAACCGTTGCACAGTTGTTGCAAAGGTCCTCAGAGCGTTTATATCCTTGAATTTTCCTAGGTAGTGGTCGCTGTATTCTTCTTTAAAGAAAAACCAATTTCTGTGAGAGTCACTTGTACCCCATTGAACTATCAATTTCATAGACGAAAATGCATTATTGTGCAAAAGCCCACTTATAAGCTCAATTCTTCGATTTCTCGCTTCCTCAATTAAGGCCTCTTCGTGATATTGTTTGTTTAGTTCCAACAATTCATTTTCAATATTTAAAGCAGAGCGAGTAACATTGGATTCTACAATTATCGATGCTGGTGAAGTTACACTCAGATCTTGCTGTGTCATCAAATGCAAATTTTCTACAAGTGGGGTCCTAGAATCAGAATCATCTTCGCTTGCGACAACCTCCGGGGCATTCAGATGACGCTGCAATACAGCTGATACTTGACTGGCCAACAGGAAAGCACTGGCTATAGTAATCACACTTGCGGTATAGCTAACTGCCATTACGGTAATGCTATTAAACAAAAATTTGACCAAAGTAAACGAGGGTAATAACTGCATAAGTTCCGTGTAGGTCAGCCAACCCCTTCGAAAACCTTCTCTTTTAGCCAGTATGCGTTCAATTATTTTTAACTTGTCGAAGAACTGTTCGGTTGATATGTATATATTCCAGCTCTAAGATTTAAATATAATTTAAAAATGTTTTTTTCAAAGAATAGTTTTACGAACAATTGCATTCAGGAATTCTTTCTCTAATTTTTTCAGCCGTTCTTCTGTCATATTCCCATCCTCAGCCCATGTACTCAATGAAATATCTTCATCGTAGTCGGCATAAAATTTCGTTGAAATCATCTAAAAAACAACAAAAATAGAGGAAGACCATGAATAACGAATTGCGAGTGAATCATAATCAAGAAACGATATTTTTCTAATTATTTTTTTTCTGGCGGAATTACATCCTTTGCGTTGGCATTACCATTGATACGATAAATAATTCATTTGGTGTAATTCGTCTGACGTATGTTGGATCCGTGACATTCAATCGATCCAAATAGATGAGCGCCATAATGAGTGAACAAGGTGTTGAGTGAACACTGCCTGCCGTCACGCGATTCAAACGATGTAGCGAATGACCTTTGTGTGGTTCTGAGAAGAGTTCCGATGCATATTCCGCCAATGGACGGCTGACTTCCATATCCTCTGGCAAGGTATCATATCCAAAATAAAGGGATTTACGAATTCTGTCGATAAATTCATCATGCTGAAAAAATGAAGCAGTACGTAACATTCCCAGTCACAACTAATATATTCCTACCATCGGCGATGAGCCCTTAATAACACATTTACTGCGACCAAACGTCATTGCCTCTGCGTGAATATATTTTATCAATTTATTATTCCCACTTGAAAAATTTGTTGAATTAAATAAATTTCTGAACGATAAATTGACGGCAGAGATAAAACACTAATCAACAGTTACCCGAATGAACCCGAATTTACAAAATGCAGTCGGTTTTCGAATTAGAGAGGATACGAATTATTCGTTAACATTTGCAAAATGTTCGAACTGGTCAAGGTTGCCAGATTGGCAGAACAGATTGACAGATATTAGTCAAGATATCTGAGTGATTTTCTTGCCATTAGAAAGTTGATTCAAACACGATTATTCCTTTATTACATGTATGGCTTTTTTTAGTTGATATTTCAGTTGAAATAATTGTAGCAGTAACCATGTAGCTGCTCTGAGTGCTAGCTTTTTGTATAAAAGAATGCTTGCATTTAAAACTACATCCCCGCTTGCGAACGTTATATCTCCAACTGGCAGCATTGACATCACAAACTTCATGATATTGGTTTTTGTAGTAGTGAGCTCAATGCATGTTTTTCCTCTTCTGTTGCGCCATAATAATGAAAACGTAGCATTTTCTTGCCAAAACACTACATTATTTGCATGAAAAATATGTACCTCCTTGCCGTTTGGCCAAACAAAAGTTTGCGATGTAATATGACATCCATTTTTTGGTCGTTTGACACTTAGAGATGTGTCTTTCCCCGATTAAGTACACAAAAAAACTAAATTTGGGATTTTGGCCTATTATCAGAGATAACGAGATAGGAAACTTCTCTAACTACACCTCTGATTTAAGGTAGGGTTCGTGAGTTTAAAACCCTGACACATGATTTCTTCCGTGGAAATTTTATGTTTAAGACCCTGACTAATGATTTTTTCCTAGAAATTCAAGGATAAGACCCGGCCATTACACCTCTTTCAGACCCCTAATGACAATCCATTTTATAAGTTCACCAACTATGTTTTGATATGCCAACGTAGTTATTGGTTTATAGAATTCAATTATTTTTCATGTACACTTTTTTGATTTATGATGCGTGGACAACATGTGCATGATTTATTTGATAACTACAATATTTGTATAAATTGTTATAACTACTATTTGTATAAAATAACTAATTATTATAATAACTAATTATGGTAACTAATTATTTCTATAAAATATGTATATAAAACAAATAAATGTATTTATTTCATATGCATAAAGACATAAATTAAACTCAATTTTATGAAATATTTTAATGTATAACAAATTCGATTGATTTCGTTAATAGAATACTCAAATCATTTAAGCCGATTTTTAGACTCCAGAATCTAAAAATAACCTAAAAACAAAATTACATCATATAATTTATTTGAAAAAATTCTTCACATGGATTTATTAACTACTCTGCTACTATTACTTTGCAGCCAAGTGTTAGCCACACTAGTTCATGTAAGATATAAAAGATTTTACTTGACTATATCAATACACAAATATGACTATTTTCAGTTTTAAATAAAATTGTATTATTATTAAAAAGTTCCTTTCTTCGTCGTAAAGCATTTAGTATTACTTTTGAGCTTGTGGTGCTGACATTAATAAACACACCTACACGGAATTATTTATTTATTATCATCAAGAAATATTTTGTTGATGATTCTTGAAAAATCAAATGTTTAAAACATGTGGCATTGGCATACCCTAATTATTTCTCCACCTCTCTAATAAATTCGATGATTTTAGTGTTGCCAGCATGTGCGGCACTTACTACTTAATGGGCCATTTTGGGTATTCGCATTAAAGCAGTGTTGCCTGTATTCAGCAATAAGTATTATATGCAATTTTTTTTGTTAATTATTAAAAATATTAATAAAATAATATATTAGTATTGCTCCGTATGCATCGAACAACTATCAAATTTACCAAATTTCATAATTTTTGGTACTGCATACAAAAATTTGAACCCATTTTGGAATGAATTTTCAAACGCTTCGATAATTTGTATGCTATATTTACATGGATTTTAGCTAAACCATTTATTTTCAGATTAGATTATTTCAATTGGGACATTAAGGATGCCCATAAAATGTTTGCATTTACTTAAGTGCATTTTGTCCATTTCATTCTGTTTTAGTTCTATTTATGAATTTATTTTGCACCGCTGTGATAATTTCTCAAAAAATTTTTTCACCACACTATAAAATATTTGTCATTTTACAAAAATTTTAAAAATCAATAAATTTAAGCAAAAAATAGGAATGCCGGACCTTCGAACATGTTGCCAGGATGGGTGCTCCGGGGATCTGCACTTACACAAGCTTCCAGACGCAGCCATTGATGGAAAACGGTAAGAATAGTGGTCATTGGTTTTATCTAGTTGTAAGATTCCAACCGCTCCAATTGGAAACATGAAATAAAGTGAGAATATGTGCCTATCTAGTTCTAAAAAAATGTCCGCGCTATTTTTGCGAAAATTACATGGTGGTCGGGTCGTTTTCGGTTTAGAAGATATAGTCAGCTGCATGCTCGAAAAATATAAGATCTATATTTAAAAACAAGGAAAACCGTCGTTTTTCGTTCAAAACAGAATAGAGGAACATATTCTTCCTTTATTTGGAAATACATACTAAGTATATAAATAACGCGTAAATTAAAATTATTGAGTTTCAATAAAAGTAACAAGGGTTTTGGAGGTATTGGGCTCTAATTAATCTAACAAAATTAATAATTTTTAAATTTATCTGCTTATTTTTAGTATTTGTAGTCAGTATTTCAATATATATATATATATATATATATATATATATATATATATATATATATATATATATATATATATATATATATATATATATATATATATATATATATATATATATATATATATATATATATATATATATATATATATATATATATATATATATATATATATATATATATATATATATATATATATATATATATATATATATATATATATATATATATATATATATATATATATATATATATATATATATATATATATATATATATATATATATATATATATATATATATATATATATATATATATATATATATATATATATATATATATATATATATATATATAATATATATATATATATATATATATATATATATATATATATATATATATATATATATATATATATATATATATATATATATATATATATATATATATATATATATATATATATATATATATATATATATATATATATATATATATATATATATATATATATATATATATATATATATATATATATATATATATATATATATATATATATATATATATATATATATATATATATATATATATATATATATATATATATATATATATATATATATATATATATATATATATATATATATATATATATATATATATATATATATATATATATATATATATATATATATATATATATATATATATATATATATATATATATATATATATATATATATATATATATATATATATATATATATATATATATATATATATATATATATATATATATATATATATATATATATATATATATATATATATATATATATATATATATATATATATATATATATATATATATATATATATATATATATATATATATATATATATATATATATATATATATATATATATATATATATATATATATATATATATATATATATATATATATATATATATATATATATATATATATATATATATATATATATATATATATATATATATATATATATATATATATATATATATATATATATATATATATATATAAAGTAAATATTTTCCTTCTCTAATTCTATCAAATCAAAAGGTGGTTTACAATCTATATCTTCAAAATTCAGGGCAATCTAGTCAACTTAATTAAGTATTTATGCATACAAAAGAAATGAAATTTTCATCAGAAAAATTAAAATTAAGTGAGATTGTGGCGATCGAAAAATGAAGTCTCTCTGTACTTCTCAGCTTTAGCTTGCTGAGGATCATAAAATACTACCTCCCATTTTTCCATATTAGCTATTGGTAGGCACTAGTGTGAGTCAATTTTAATAGGCAGAATCAAATATCTCGTCCATGGATCTAATTCCATAGCAGAAGGAAATGCTTTAATATCTTTTTATCTTTTGGTGATTTATTATGTAAATTTATAATAAACCTTTCTACTACTGCAGGTTCGTAAAATGAAATATTTTTCCTAGATGCATTTTTAACAAATATGTCCAAAAAATAACGGATAGTGTTCATCAAGCCGTCTCTGATGCATATCTTCTTTGTCATTTATGAGGCAATTATTGCCATAAAAAATAAATATACGGTCTGCCATTATAAAACGTACCATCTCTCACGCATACCAAAAAGTTTTCTTTTAATTTTTTGGGCTCATTATATCTGTTTTTGATCTTAATTATCCCATTAGGGTATTTAATATATTTTATTATCGCCTCTTTGGTATTTATTTTAAATTCTAGTGTTTCTTGTGTCTTGTACGTAATAAGAATTTTTTTAATATGCCGGCGATTGAAGTGGGTCATATTCTTTGATGCCTTTGTATTTCATTTTCTTTTACCAGCATTCCTCAGGCACTGATCTTACGTCAAATGCACGTTTTGAAGCGCATCTTTTTCTGGGAATATCAAATTCAATTTCTGTGCAGCGGTAATCGTTTATATCCTTAAGTAATGTGATGAATCTGCCCACTTTTAGTGCCAGTTTTTCTATTTTAATATTTGACCCAATAAAATGTGATTTAACGTGATTGAAATATCCTTCAACTCTTCCGTTAGTACGGTGTATTTCTTTTGTACAGTTATAGTCCCTTCCATCAGTTACAATATTACAAATTAATGGTAGGTATGGCGAATATCTTTTTTCAAAAATAATCAAAAAATTTCGACTATAGAAAGGATTATTTTCTAAATTACATGAATTTTAATCTCATAAGTTCCTAATAGCGCTTTCGCGAATTCTGGTCAAATCTTTATAAAAGTAACTTTCTTTATAATTCGCCTTTGCTTTCTCTTCGGCTTTTGGTTCGTATGTGTCGATAGTCTTCTCTTCCGAGACATATCTTTCAACACATACTTTTATTAGTGAAATAATTATTTGTGTTACTTCTGAGTTTATAAACTGGTTTAAGAGAAGTGTACAGAACTGTCTCCACCATTCCTTTATGCTATCGTAATTATTCTCTTCGTACACATAGGTTATCATTTCTTTAACTTTTTTTGCCTGGTGTGTTGAAAAATATCTATTAACCTCTTTGGTCACATTATGTTGAAAATGTGAAATGCATAGTTTTAAAACGATGTAGTCTTCTAATGCATTGCATCCGTTTACCACAATTTCATAAGCTATGCTAATGTAGTCTATTAGTTTTAATTTGTTAAAGGCCAAACAAGAAGCATTTAAAAAGGCCATGCTGAAATCTGAGACAAGCGTTGTAAATATGGGCCACGCATTTAATTTTATGCACTTTTCTCTAAATGCTGACAGCCAGTAATGCACTGAGTTCTGGTCGTGGATGCAGGATATTCTTTCCGAAATGTTCTTCCGTTTGGTGTTTTGATCTCGGGAAAATCTCTAACTATTGACCCTGTTGCATCGATGTGACCCAGTATATTGTTTGCTTCCGAGCAAATTTTTGCGCATTTGATTTGACGTTCTGTGAATAAATGTAAGTCAAGTCTTAGCCGCCGTTTGTATATATATATATATATATATATATATATATATATATATATATATATATATATATATATATATATATATATATATATATATATATATATATATATATATATATATATATATATATATATATATATATATATATATATATATATATATATATATATATATATATATATATATATATATATATATATATATATATATATATATATATATATATATATATATATATATATATATATATATATATATATATATATATATATATATATATATATATATATATATATATATATATATATATATATATATATATATATATATATATATATATTATATATATATATATATATATATATATATATATATATATATATATATATATATATATATATATATATATATATATATATATATATATATATATATATATATATATATATATATATATATATATATATATATATATATATATATATATATATATATATATATATATATATATATATATATATATATATATATATATATATATATATATATATATATATATATATATATATATATATATATATATATATATATATATATATATATATATATATATATATATATATATATATATATATATATATATATATATATATATATATATATATATATATATATATATATATATATATATATATATATATATATATATATATATATATATATATATATATATATATATATATATATATATATATATATATATATATATATATATATATATATATATATATATATATATATATATATATATATATATATATATATATATATATATATATATATATATATATATATATATATATATATATATATATATATATATATAATATATATATATATATATTATATATATATATATATATATATATATATATATATATATATATATATATATATATATATATATATATATATATATATATATATATATATAATATATATATATATATATATATATATATATATATATATATATATATATATATATATATATATATATATATATATATATATATATATATATATATATATATATATATATATATATATATATATATAATATATATATATATATATATATATATATATATATATATATATATATATATATATATATATATATATATATATATATATATATATATATTATAATATATATATATATATATATATATATATATATATATATATATATATATATATATATATATATATATATATAATATATATATATATATATATATATATATATATATATATATATATATATATATATATATATATATATATATATATATATATATATATATATATATATATATATATATATATATATATATATATATATATATATATATATATATATATATATATATATATATATATATATATATATATATATATATATATATTATATTATATATATATAT